>DWKW01000607.1:0-15557 GCA_018250115.1 Doberes anticus
CGGGTCTTCTCTCAGAGATGAGAGAGTTTAGGCCATAGTCCACCACGCTGGCCCAGTGAGGATTGGCGGACTTCACAAGCCTTCGAGAACGTTATGGAGAACTCTCTGGCATGCAGGTTTCTTCACAATGTTTTCTTTCACCGTTAAAGCGAGTGATAATTATTTATAATACGCACATAATTTCAAAATTTCAGAATAGAAAATATTACTACAAATAGAAGCGCAAGTCGAGATTTGAACCTCGATCCAAGTTTCAGAAAGTAATTTTATAATAAAAAAACGATTTATTTCGTTAACGTGAGATATTCGTGAGATATTATGTAGTTTGTATTTGAAATCTATGCGAAAAGGTCTAAATATATATCATCAGTAGTAATGTATTTTATTGTTGAATCTTAATCAGCAATTTAATAATACAGCAACGAACTCTCTTATCAACCGAAGTGAAACAAAGAGAACGCAGAGCACCCAAAATCACATTCAAATTGTACATGATTCTCACGTTTTAGAGTTAACAGTTACGATAGTAACAAACGGAATGGAACTGCAATAGCATTTTCAGCACATATTCAGTGCGTGCAGAATCAAATAAAAACTAGTTAAGCAGTTACACTGCGGGTGTCGGTAAAGGTTAATAGTCCTCATACGAGCCGATTCGTGTGCCAATTTTGCGGACGGAATAATTCGTGTTCTCCCTATGTTTAAACAGAATTTGCATGAATTTGATAGTAGATCGAGATTGCTATATCAACTCGTACCTACCTACCTATTTACCGGCGTACTCATTATAATTATTCAGATAGAAATTTAGATTTGATTTTTAACCGTGTTTTTTTTATTCTTCATATAATAACGTTTCATACTCATGGCCCCACAGTAGGATTTAACTTGGGAATCGAACCCAGGACCCCCTGAATGGCAGATAGCATGTTGACCACGACGCCTCATACGGGTTATCAATTTATTATCAACTCATTACAGTCTTATTTCAGGGCTCAAGATTGTCCGGAAAAAAAGAAGGGTTAAGTCCGTATACATGTACAGATGTACTACTTGTGAACAATATTGAGACCTATCAGCAAAGCTATAATTTACGTATCCTGAAATCCTTATTAATAATATTATGATTGTGAATATTTTTTGATGATTTTTACTCAATCACGCGATAATCGTTGAACAAATTTGTCACACAAAGATACCATGACCTGGATCATTATACTTTCCCAGTAATGCCTTCCCGTTGGGTATTAGTAATAACAACAATTTAGTTCTGAACTTAACAATAGGTTGTTAAGTTCAGAACCCAATAATATTGTATATGTTTTATTATAACTTCACATGGATGAAGCCGCCAGTATCTTTAAGTATTTATAATATAATGTTACTTAAATTAAGCACATTTTTTATTTATACAACAGGTGTGTTCGGACTCCGCGACATCCAGTTGTCGGTGCCCGAAGCGGTGGGCGTGGGCTCCAGCGCGACGTTAGGCTGCCGCTGGTCGCTGGACACGGGCGAGGCACTTTACACCGTCAAGTGGTACCATGGAGCTCAGGAGTTCTTCCGCTTCGTGCCTAAGGAGCTCCCTAATACCAGGGTCTTTTCACAGACCGGAATCAGTGTTGATGTAAGCGTTGGAGCATATACATATGCTCATTATGTATCAATCGAATTTGATTTACAAATATCCTTTATAGATCGTAAAAACATGTCAAAATGTTTTGGGTCTCTAAAGAGTTAATATAAAAAAAAATTAAGTTACATATGAATACCATTTTTTTTGGTCCCGATACAAAAATAGAACGTGTCCAACAACCGTATACAGAGGAAACGTTTCAAGCTACGTTTATTTTGTCCGATTATGGCGAGTGGCGTTATTTACACAAAACGACACATACACCGCTACGATAAACAAAGTCATAAAAGTGATTACATATGGGTCAATAGTTTTGCGACATCTTGCTAGTTCGTTAAACTGCCTTCGCCGAATGCGCCACAAAAAATCACTTAAGAAAGTCGTCGAGCGGCGGCACGTTAAACCTTTAGTTGTTGGCACGACGCCACAGGCGGGTTGTTACTTTGTGCCAAAATAATACATTAAAAACCGTTTCATAGAATAACGAATAGTCAAAGTTAACATCGAGATGGGAACAAGCGTAAGTCAAACGGTCTCGTGCATGGCGCTCGAAAATCGGGTCAGACGTCGTTCGCGAGAACGGGCCCGGCATGATTTAGTTCGGCGGTTTCTCAAAGTGGACCGACTTTCCGTAAGATGGATCGAAGCTTTTAGCTCAATTTGACTAGCTACCAGCTGCGTACGCTGAAGTGCACATGGTCGCTTTGAACCCGATTTCATACTTCTCAGCACTTTTTCAAACAACGGCAACTAGCACACATGAATACACTAAAGACCTGTTTAATTTAACCAAATGATTACCTTAATGTACAAAGTTCTCATTTTGTTATGGAATCTGTCCCACGACACAGTAATTTATGTTAGTTCTTATATTAAATTGTGAATATTTAGTGTATTTAAAGTAGTATAAAGTTCCTAATTACGTACCTTTATCTTCAAAAAGATTTCATCGTATCCTTCTTTTCTGTGGTACAATATTGACATTACTGATAGTTTAATTATAACGTCTAGCAATATATTGTACGTTTTGAGTTGAATACAGGTGCACACAGAGAATGTATCGCTCACAATTTATAGGTTAAAATTCAGCGAAGCTCGGCGAAAATAATAAAATGTGACGTGCAAAACGATATTATAAATTTTACGATACGGTATAATTTGATTGCATGTCATATTTTCGTATTTTTGTTACATTTGCCATGAAATGTGGAGCGAGCAGTTTCGTGACGGTGATTTTTCACATAGTCGTCACCACACGATAGCGTTGAATAAAAGCTTTTTATTGCATTTGATACACGCAAACTATTTTTAAATTCATTTTGAAAAGGAACTGTGTTTGCATACAGATTGGTCAAAGAGAGTTGTAGAGGAACCCTTTTTACAGAGGTACACATGTAGCAAACAAGCACACAGGCGTTCCCGTGCTAAATGATCGCTGTAACATCCGACCCCAAATAAGAAGGAAGCGTGTATACTTCTTCTGTCTCCTAAGGACTTAGTTGGAATGTTTTTTACCATAATGGGGTCTGCTAATACGAGTATCATCATTCAGACCGGAACACTGCAGATCGAAAATTGTTGCTCAAATATAATTATGGCTGAAATAGGTGGCGCGTGCTGCTCAGTTGACTTCACATCCCTTTCAGAACATTTAAGAGAACTCTCAAGCATGCAGGTTTCCTTACATGACTATTAAAGAAAGTGGGTAATAATTTTATAATGCGCACATAGCATCAAAATAATGACGAATTTATTTTTATTTTTGTATATATTATGTATTTAAAAAGTTCAGAGTTGTATTGAAAGTTTTATGTTTAGTTAGCTCATCAGGAAGTTAAATCGGAACCTAACAGACAAACAAACAAGAGAACTAATAAAAAACGTGGTAAAATTATAGGCCACCGAGAAGTGAAACTCGACTTACCGAAATGCTAGGTTATTCGTTTTTGTAATCGCTCACATTGTAATTTCATAACGAATGGTAAACTAGATACTTAGTAGTAACCAAAAAACAAATCAATTGACTTCTGATATATGTTGGTGCATACGACAGCGAAGTTAATCAATTCTCAAGTTAAAATATAAAGCAGTATTTAAGTATACGCTTTAAACTGTGGATGTCTTATGAATACAATTTTATAATAGAATAGTTCAATATGACGATATTTTTCCCCAGGTTTCACGATCAGGGGCGCAGCAAGTGGTGCTCCGTGGCGCCGGCCGCGGTCTCAGCGGACGGTACCGTTGTGAGGTGTCCGCCGACGCGCCCTACTTCCACACTGTGTACAAGAGCGCGTTTATGCGTGTCGTAGGTTAGTTTCATACTGTTGAAAATCTGTGCTCTCCCTTTTCAAAACATTTATTATAACCTTATGTCAAGTGCTCGCCTGCGGTGGCACCACCTCGGCAACTAGTTCAGCCGCAAAGCGGTAGTGCTTGCATTAGACAAGACGTATCCGTCTACGGCGACCCAATGGCAGTATGCCTAGTTGGTGCTCTGTAGTGACTTGCAAAGCCAAACTTTGTCTTAAAAAGTTTATTACATATTTGGAAATATAACTGATAGGTTATACTAGACAGAAGGCTCCAGCTTAGTCCTGAGGAGTAGAAACGCACGTACACAGATTGAATTTCTGTTCTATTTGAGCTCTAATTACCATCAGCTGGCCTACATGACCGTTTTCTAGACCTTAAATAAAAAATATAAAAAATATTCGCCTTATACAATACTAGACTTGCGTCAGCGAAGCTTTGACATAAAGGTGAAAAATAAATCAAATCCATTTTGATTGACCTGACGTTTATTGACGGCAGTATCAATGACTCAAGCTTTATCTCTGGTTCTAATGTACCAATCTTATGCAAAGTTATAGCAGTATTTAGTGTAACCATTTGCATTTAAACAATAAATTAGTTTTATGTCCAAAAACCATTAAATCGTTATCAGTTATGTAGATTTAAAAAAAATATATGTATAGAAATGGCTCCGTTCTAATAGTATAGACTTGATTTCCGTCGGCTGAGTTGACGCTGCTCATGAGTAAAATTATGGGCGGCTTTACTGGTACTACAAGTTCAGCTCTTTTTACATTATAGAAGATAGTAGCTCTTCCAGCACTGCTACCATAGACCATTTTACTACAGAACGCGGCCTTTCAAGGTACTATAGAAACTTATTATTCTTGCTCATAAAAATAACCAATTTATTTGACCCCTCCTAATGCTTTGGAGCACACTATAGAGAGGTCAAGTTGTGTCTCAAGTAGTATTTAATCAGTTGCGTTCAATCTTAATCTATACCTCTAATCTACTATTCCAGGATTCAAGCCATCAATACAAAATTTTATCCACTTATCCATCCCTCCTCATAGTCCTCATATCACGTTATTGTGTTGCTAGGATAGTCACAATATTATACTTTTCATAACTTAACCCTTTCGCTGTCCCGTAAGTAGACACGATAGTAAAACAATGTGCATGAATCATATTTGATTCATCGGACAGGAAACCTGTTAATCAACTATTCGTGTCGGATCTACTACTGATTTGGTTACTAGTTTATGTATTTATTTATTAACATAACATCATGTTAGCAGGGGTGAAAAATTTCGACGTAACGCTCCCATTTGTAGTACGCCGGGGTAACTCCGGCACGCACCTCTGATTTTTTTAAGTTACGTGCGTATTAGATATTAATGATCACTCACTATAACAGAAAAGGTAATATCGTGAAGAAACCTGCATAACTGTGAGTTATCCAAAATTTTCTCAGAGGCACGAGAAGTCTGCCAACTGGCTGCACTTGGCCATTGTGGTGGACTATACTTTAAATCTTGTTCTGAGAGGACCTGTCTAGAGAGACCCATGTACATCGAAACTCCGTCAAGGATATATCCCTGATATGACAGACAATTTTACGACGAATATTAGAAAATAATTTAAAAAAAAACATAATTAAAACTGTACGCATTCTATGTAACAATGTAACAATTATTACCATATTTGAACGTTTCACGATAATCTGTTTAAGAAGTTTGGTTACTATTGAAGCAAATGACTTCTCATACGTCTCGTTCAACAGAACACAATAATTATGTACATACGTATGTTGTCTTTGAAGAGCCATTTGTAGTTACACAAATATTAATAATAAGCGTGAACCAACATCTACGAAAAAAAAAACAAATTTTGAATTAAACAATTAATGACACTTACATAAAATCCTACAAAAAACACTTTTATCTCTGAGAAATTGCCCGTACCCAACAGTGAGACAATAAAATGTTATTTTAATTAATTCTGTAATGAAAATTGTTATTGTAATTTTAATAATTTAAAAACATTTAAAAAATTAAATCCCACCTATTACTTTATTACGCATTATATGTTTATATCGAAATAATCATATCTTTAGTGAATTTTTATGTAGGGATATAATATTTGTATGATGCGAAGTTATAAATTTAATACCGTAAGAATATGCGGACTCCTTCTGGACTTGAGTCTATTCAACAAATTTAATACCGTCTTCAAATTGGAATCGCAAATCATATAAAATAACTAACAGCTACAAATTATTCGCTGAACTATAGTGCTGAATGAAAACGGCTATCTTTCATGAAAATAAGCAGGATTTATGTGGAATATTTGATTCTGTCGCTGCCGGGTTATGACGTAGCTAAACGCAATTTAAACTTGTGTTGGCAATATTGTGCTAGATAAACTAAATTTGTTACCCAGTTAAGGCTGCTATTAGGTTAGCTGTCTGATTACGGCAAAAGGAAATTAAATTTACATCTAGTCGCTGTCTACATCGATAGTTTCCGTACTGTTTGATGTTTGCTCAGTTGGACTCAACTGTGAGTTATTATCAAATTGATGAAGTGCTTTTGCAAAGCTGATTTATACCTTGAGTTGAAAGTGGCGGTTTTATATTACAACTTTTGTTTGTTATTTATGAACGTTTGATTTATCAGGGTTTTAACCCTGAAATTGTTTTTTTTTTTATAAAAAATAAAGGAAATTTGTTGCTTTGGGAAAATGGATTACTCGATTTTCCCTAAAATCTGCTCTTTAATTGTTTTATTCCTGATTACTTATTTTGAAGTCTTATACGAGATTTATACCATTGTGTTAGTTTTTAAGTTAAGTACTAATTAAGTAGTGGTTTTTTTTACCTTTACTATTGTGTAATTACGTAATTTATGGGAGATAAAATCCTTTGAGTGCCCCAAAAATGCATGTTTTAATTAAAAGTCACCAAAACTTTCGAAGTTCACTAAATAAATTTTTAACGCTACAAAAAAAAAGTTTTAAAAAAAAGCTTTAAAAAGTTTTTGATATGAAAACGTATTCGGCAGTTATTTGTGCTCACTCTACTGTAGCCTCATCGTTGCTATTGTTATATTTCACATAGTTCGTTCTGAACAATTACCTTGGTAAACTGTTGCCTTTTTAAATAAAACAAAGAGGTTATATATAACCTTATATTTGGCAAGTACTATACACTTACTCATGTTTTAGAGACTTTTGTACATTTTTAGTAGCGTTGTATAGTTAGTAGCTTAGGAAATGTCTACAACCCGAGATTTCGAATTAAAGGTTTAAAATAATAATGTAAGAAAAATATTTTTTCTTTCCTGAAATAACCAAACTTAAATAGCGTTTATCTATTGTGGGTTTCTACATTTCTTGTCTTATCCAGTTAATGATTCGGCAGGTACGTACAAACTGAAAGCATAAATATCCTGGCGAACCTCGGCACAATCCTAAATCGTAAATCAGAACTATTGTTCGCCAATAAATGCGGGAATAGAACACTGGGGATGTTTGATTAAGGTTTATCTTGTTAATTTACGGTTATTGTGGAGTAATTTGATTTGAAAGTGCGAATGTTTCTTGTTGGCATATGACACTGCGGTAATAAAATGGTAGCTGACAAAACACCAAAATAGAATCAACAAAAAAATCAATAAGTAATAACGTAACAGTAGGAATGGCAACCGCACAGTATAGAATCGTATTTTATTTTGTAATTTCGTTAATACATAAAATATAAAGATACAGATGCATATGCTCAGCAAAGCATTTAGCATTTTAATTACGGTAACTATATTGTAAAAATATGCTTAAAACATTATAAATTACTTCAAATTATTATTTATCATAAAAATGGTTATTAGCAATCATGTAACAAACAAAATAATAAGAGACATCAGCGTTAATAATGACATAAAAATGAAGAGAATACCGTAAATAAGGTTTAATAGCGAATACGACATTAGGTGATTTTATAGCCGGGATGCCGGGCCGGGAAAAGCCCCTTGTGTTGCACCATGGGCACGGGAAAAATCGGATGAATGGTTTGGAAATCATACAAACAAAAAAAAAAAAAATACCTAGACTAGCTCTTGCCCGTGGGTTCATTCGCGTAGTCATCGAAGCATACTCATGTTACATGTCACTCATACATATCAACCTTACACACTATGAAACTATACGAAATATACTAATTTGAAACGTAACGTCGAAACTATATGAAATATACTAATTTGAAGTGGCGACGTAACGTGGCCTATTGTAAAATTGCTTTACTAATTTGTAAACATTCTAGGGGTTGCATACTAACATACCATTACAGGTATGAATAGTAAGGGCAACTCATAGGAGATAAACAAAGAAACATTAATTGTTATATAATAATAATTCGATTGCTCATTCATTCTTATAACGAACAATTAAAAATTTAAACACAATTTTCAGCGCTGTATTGGTTCTTATAATTAATCATAATATTATTATGAACCATTTCACCGAATCTTGATGTATTAAATAAACACTAAAACGAGTAAATTAAGCGAGGCGCTAGCGAACTTACTGCTACCCATTAAGTAGAATTGGCAAAAAGCGACAGAACAGGAATGTAAACACTTCAAACTTTACTCAGCAGTGAGTTTCGCCTCCACTGTAGTTGAATGGGTGAAAACACAAACAGACCGGTTACCGGTACTGTGCAGTCTTCGTTTACATAAGTATACGACCACTCTGAAAAACTCAATCACTGAAAACTTAGAACATACAATATACATATATCTTCTCTCTTATAATTATATTATCAACAACAACGATAATTATACAAAAATACAAACATAAGTAACCTTTACGGAGATATACTATATATACTCGTTATTAAATGGTACTCCATAAATTCGACATTTATGGACCTATTTTAATTTTTTGTTTAACAGGATATATAAACATATGTACAATACATAGTATGTAGCTATTTAATACGACACCAAGTAGCTCTCTTTTAATGCGGACAACAAATTGACAAAGCAACGGTTGCTATTTAATATCAGGACCCTTTGCTTAATTACTTTTTATATAATATTTATAAAGTAGTTATGGCCTAAACTATCTTAACTCTGAGAGGAGACACGTTTCCAGCAGTGGAATAATTAAGGGGTTGATGATAATGACGATGAGATGATCGCTTTAAAGAATTTGTGTATTTCATGTAATGTAGAGGCAATCCGTGAGTTTTTAGTGCCCGAGTGCTATGTTGCATGAGTGTTCTAAAGATCACGTAAACGATTTCGCACACAAAAGGTATTAGTTTTATGAATAAAACCGTTTATAAATAAGGAAGTTTAGTTTAATATGTCCGCACCCATAGGTGACGCTGCTGGCAAACAAAGCATCGAGTTTTAGTTATCGCAATCGCCGCACTGTCTGTTCGGCGTTTTAGCCGCTCCGAAATTTTGCGCCAAAATGGATTGAGTATGAAAGATGAATATGCAACGTCGACGCTACGGAAACGCGTGCGGCCCCAACTCGAGTGATTTATTGCGTTTAGAATTTTTCTCTTGTTTTCTTCCGTGTTACAATGTTTACAGCTTTGCTTCAAAGTTACAAACGGGTCACATCCGCTTAATTGAATTGAAAACTTCAGCAATAAATTGTTACGAAATGCCTAAGAAAGCTTAATTTTAGGATGTATTGTAAAAAGTACTATCGGGAGTTTCAACGTTACAGAACTTTTTAATAGTGCTTGTGTTATAATGTATACGTCCATCATCATTGGTTTAACGTTTACTTTCAATTCCTACTTGTTAATTGTAAAAATAAACTTGAAAAATTTATGACATCGTCATAAACGTGTGTTAGATTTTAATTTTCAAATTAGTTGTTATCGAAACAGTTCAGTACCTTTATATCTTCTTTTTTTCTGCTTATTAGCTATTGACGAGCTTTAGAATATTTTTTTTTATGAAAAAAACAGATTTGTTTATATCATACTGAATATTGTATTTAATTAATTTGTTTTGTTTCGAAAATAATTTAATTGTCTGTTTTTAATAACAAAATGTGAATTAGTTTACTTTAATTGTTGCAATCAAAAGAGCCACAGCGAAGTGTTAATTTGCAGACATTACGATTTTTTGCATTTTCACATACAATAATTTGTTTGTCTTATACAGAACTACCGGATTCAAAACCGAAGGTATATTCACAAAAGAGCTGGTACTCCGCCGGTGACATGCTGCGAGCAAACTGCACGTCGCCACCGGCAGACCCTCCGGCTAATCTAACGTGGCTTGTCAATGGATACGAGGTAAATTTTAAACATTATCAGCTATCGACGTCACATAATGATATCGATCACTGAACGTAATGAAATAAGTTTGTTTTCGGTATCGGTTCTCCAGTCCCAGGTCTACTGGAAGAAATTTCATCGTGAAATAAGCAGAACCTCTGTAAAACATTCTACAATGTGTTTTTATATTTAAGTTTATAGTGAACATAAAATGTTACATAAATAAGCAACAGTGTAACCATTGTAGGACTTACAATGGGTTTTTGATATCTATTGTTAAATTTAAAGAGGTTACTTTGCCTAATATAGACAGTAATAGCATCGTGGTTAAGAATTTCGAACTTCCGCTCCTATGGGTCCGGGTTCGAACCCCGTCTGGCACTCCTAGTTTTTTAACAAAGTGAAAATACAGCAATTAAAAAATATTTTCAATTACTTTAACGTTAAACCGGCATGTCTGCGAGTTTTTTATAATTTTGTATTAAGGGACATCCACTTCTTTAACTTATATTCACTTTAGGCCTTCTCATCACTGATAGGAGATCCGTGCCCAGCAGTGTAATGATTTGATGATGATTTCGACAAAGATGTACATATATTGTAGTAGTATGTTTAAATTAAAAAACCCCTACACAATCAATAAACAGAACACGGTGAAAAGTATAGCGAGGTCACTCAAATTACGCTGTGACAAACAATTTTCTACCGATGGCTAATATTTATTCAGCTTTGTACTGTGTGATTAGCAATTTAATGCCGTTCCGCAATGCCCATCAGCTATTGGATGCTGCATGCTGAGAATAATCAGTCTGTCGATTATGGCACTAAAATTGTTTTTCCTTATGCTAATAATACCTGATCCTGCAGCCACTATGCTTCTTTTCTCTTATTTCTATTCATAAGATATCGTCAGCATCATTTCCACTACACAACCACATCACTAGAGTCTACCGATGGCCTTACTTTATTTAGTTCTTAATTTAATTTACACTTCAATCAAATCGGACCTTTTTATTTGTAATTTTATCGTGGCTTGAGCCTGGTGACTCTCATTTCATCGTAAGCTGGTTGTTTGTTCCTAAAATTGTACCACTAATAATACGTTATTAAGCGATACGTGCGCTGCGAATAGATATTTGATTGGTAATGGGTTGAATTGAAGGAATTACAAGCGAACATTCAGGCCACCTGGCGATAGGTTGTTACTGCAGCCCATGGACATCCACATCCCTTTTTTAAGTGAATATGTTGCTACCAGCCTCCTTAGCCAAAATGCATTTCTATTCGCTCTTATGCAATGGAAAAGATTAAAATGTATGGCAACGACATGAGCTAAAGAAATGTTAAATGATCTAGCGTAACCAAGTTTAAATTGGTAACCGGTAATCATAAGATAAACTGCACTACCTACCAATCGAAAATAGCTACGTTAAAGGGTCAGCGTTTATTGAAATGGAAACGCTTGGAAGGGTTTGGCTCTTGGCTAGGCCCTCTGATGTCTTAGTTTTAACGGTTCCTTGTAGTGCCTGACCCTTTTATTTATACCCTTTAATCAGAAACACAGATTACTTAGCACTCTAGCACTACATTGATTAATACTTAGCTAACCATAGAGATGTATTTAAAACCATCCGCGCTTCGAACTATAATTTATATATACACACAGTTGTTTTTAATTAAATGCATTTCTTTCACCTGAACAAATAGAAAACTCTTATTCTTAAATACAAACACTGGCCAGTTTTGAATAGTAACATTCACAAAAATGTTTAACATTTGAAACATACGTGAATATTTCGACCAGCAGAGCCTCTCATACTAACGGGCTCTCTCTTGTGGAGGCTTAATTTTAATTGGCTTTTACAAACCTCTCCCTTCTATGTTTTGGATACGCGATGCAAAAATAACATTATTTTTATCTGTTATATATTTTACGTTAAAGATATATTTTGATTCAAGGTAATGTAGGTAATGTTCAATAATAAAATATAGCCTCAGTTACTAGTATTCACACTAAAACTTAACGAATTAATTTGTGTGAAATTAAAATGCTCCTTTCACCAGAATTTGTGTTTACAAATTATGCAATCATCACAAACCGCTATGCAAACTCTCTAGTATCTCTCTACTCTCAGCTAATGTTTAATTTATTGCCGAACTTAAACATGCAAATTCTCAGCCTTCATACGAAACCTGGCACTATGGTACTTCCTTTTCAGTATTTGTTTCTAACACAAAAAAAAATAAAAAAGATTAATCTAGCGTTAAGTTACAATGGGGTTGAAATGTATTTAAACAAAAATCTCTAAGTAAACCAGATAGAAAACTATTAACATTTTTTTTTATGATAATAGAATAGCAAACGAGCATGCAGGCCACCTGATGTTAAGTGTTCACTGCAACCTGTGGACATCCACATCTAAGGTTGTACGTTGATGCGTTGCTACTCCTGAGGACTAAGTTGGAATGTCCACATCAAACCTCAACTAGGACGAAAGTCCCATCCGAGGTCGTATGTTGCTACTCGTGAGGGCTAAGTTAGAATGCCTCTTGTCCGGTGTCTTTTGCCAAACACAGTTCTAACACTGCTGCTTTGCGGCAGAAATAGGTGCACCGGTGGTGCCGCCGCAGGCGAGCCTTCGACATAAGGCTGACTAGGCCACTAATACTGTTTTGTAATTGATTTTGATACCAATTTAATTTTACAATTTTTATGAAAATTGTATATATGGGATAAGAAATTTTACATAAATACGAGAGACCCGTGCCCGAGCCGTTTATGATCCTATGATGATGACATAAATACGACTATTCCATATTGATCATTCAAAAACCGTGACTAATTGCTTCACTATGATTTGCACAAAAAGTTAACGAGTAAATAAGTCAGGTATTAGAATTTTAACAAAATATTTGATCATGCACTTAGAAGCCCACTTATGTACCATTAACGATTATTAGATGCTCAATCTCTATATACGCACATAAGCGTGCAGTTATTTCACACTTATTGTAAAAATATTCCGTTAGTCACCTTGTACCTATATTAATTTTAACACTTAGATGGCTGGTAGAGCGTACAGGTCACCTGATGTTAAGTGGTCTCTGCAGCCCATGGACATCCACATCTGAGATTGTACGTGGATGCGGATGCTACTCCTGAGGACTAAGTTTGAATGTCTCCTGTCCGGCGTCTTCTGCCTAACCACACCCTTCAAACCGAAACACAGCAATTCTCATACAGCTGCTTCACGGCAGAAATAGGTGCGACGGTGTTGCCGCCGCAAGCGAGCCTTCGACTTAAGACTCTACCACCATCAAAATCATTTTAACGTAACATACGTAAGGTTTATAGTTGTAAGATGTCGCTATGAATCTAGTCACATATCGATTTCATATATAAAAATTCGTACCAACCAGTACCAGAAACTTATACTTCCATGAATATAAATTAAACCAATGACTCCATTCTGACATGTAACTGCGATGACGAATGGTAATAAAATATGTTAGGTTTTAAAAATGTGCTTTGAATTTGAATATAAAATACATTGGAAGTCGATTAGCGTCTTGGTAACCGTCGATGTCAGAACTTTTGTGACACAAACATTTTGAAGACTTTTGTGGTATTCGATGGCTGTCTTCATGTTATATATTTTTTTTCTAATATCAGATGTTGGCCCTATTGACCTTTACAGTTTGACCGAGTTTTTTTGTGGGGAACCGAAAGGGCTCACCCAGACTTAAAGTGAGTGGGGGAGGGGTAGGACTGAGAGACAGCGTCGGGAATGAAAGCCGCGACCTGAATACGCAGCTCCGCCCCGAGAAGATGAGGGTGACGGTGGGATGTGCGACTGACCTGAGAGCGTCGACACGGTGTGTAATTTACGATGATGGCGGCAGAAGTCATGTTAAGTAACCGACTGAATTATCGGCCGATAAAACGCTCTAAAACGTTCTTCCATTGATAGCGACCAGACCATTCCAAAACTATCATGAAAAATAGGTCAAGGCAAATGTATTATATTTATAAATGAACGAACAACTTCAAAACTATTTTAATTAAACTGAAGTGCTTCACTGTACTTTTGAAACGTATTTATTAAAAATATTTTTATGTCTACGAAGCTTTGAATTTTTTTTTCCAGATGCTTGGCAAAAATGTATTCTCTAATTCGTTTACAAATGTTGATTCAGAATTAAATATCATGGATGGGTTTGCAATTCATTCAAAGCTGTAAAAATTTGCTTCACAAATTATTTACTTATTACTTCGTGTAAAGGAGAACACGGTGAGAAAGTATACCTTGATGGATTCTAATCATTATTATACTTTCTTATTTACACACATTATTATACACGAGGGTTTGGTCATAGAAACTTAAAAAATATCTATCATATATCTATAAATAAATGTGTTGGGGACTTTAGAACTGCCATTATTATTATTAGAACGGCTACTGTATATACGAGTAGAAGGTATTTTTGAAAACGTAATTGTTATCGACTATTTTGAGGTTTAAGAACATAATTATTTTTTTTCGAAATTTCTTTCTGTTTGTCTATTTTATATCTGTTGCAATCAAGCTGTAACTGCTTGAAATGAGTAGATTCTACGACCATGTGACAATACGTAAAGTAATTAAAGTCAACTCACTAATGGTTAAAATTACTATGGTCGAGTAAGTTAGGTTAGACCTACTGGTAACACAATTATTTAGCATGTGGTTGCAGAATTTACTACGAATGGCGGTTCGCATGAATAATGCAATGTCCACTAGGTTTAGTTAGACCGACGTTCCAACTGGTCCAAATTTAACCACCAAAACCACTTGACTTTAATGTGAATTTCAAGTTCTACGTAGTAGTGATTTCAATCTCAAACAGTGTCAGATGTCACAGATACTTTGAGCAAATGTAAGTTAAAAGCAAAAAAAATTTTTTTCAATGGTCATCAAAGACAACTGAATAGTCGTAGAAGATGTCAGTTACTTTTCAAAAATATTATATTTCCGGGCAACAGACATAGAGCCCCGTTACATTTTCTATAATAGTAACAGTATACGAATATCAAATTGAATTTTATATTCAAAAGTGCGACATTCCTGAATACGTAGTATTTTATACATAAATTGTGATGAAATCTCCCTAAAACACTAACGTTCTATCAACCGTTTACCTTAATGTAATGATTATTTTTATTTTATGTTATTTTCAACGCATCTTAAACTAGGAACATAATTTAGTAAGAAATTAAAAACATAACCAAGTTGTATTTAAAAAAATCGTTCGCTTTACTGATCGTTTTCAGACAAAATATTT
>DWKW01000608.1:0-15551 GCA_018250115.1 Doberes anticus
GGAATGCCTCTTGTCCGGTGTCCTCTGCCTAACCACACCCTTCAAACCGAAACACAGCAGTTCTCCCACTGCTGCTTCACGGCAGAAATAGGTGTAGCGGTGGTGCCGCCGCAGGCGAGCTTTTGACATAATACTCTACCACCATCAATCTTATCGTATCTTTTATATAACGCCTTAGATAGAAGATGTTAATTTTATTTTTGTTGCATCGAAATTCTTCATTCAGCTGGAACAAGCGAGTTCATGCCAAGTGGAAAACATTTATGCAGCTTGTATTACTCTCGTAAAGCTCGCGATAAGTAAGGAGTGCCTCTAAGGTACCTTACGAAGAATATGTTTTCAGTTTTATTTACTGTTTTTATTTTTATATTTTACGACTAAAACATTAAAGAAATTCCACCTTCTTCGTTGATGTGCTTTTATTTTGGGGATAACACTTTTATTACGTATCAAATTTTTCAAAATTATATATGTAGGTATTAGACCTTAATTATCACATGCATTAACAGTGAAGAAAAAGGAAGGTTGTAAGGAAACCTACAATCTATATGCCTAAGTTCTTCAAAATGTTCTGAAAGGCATGTGAAGTTCACTAATCCGCACTTGCCCAGCGTGGTGGTCTATAGCCTAAATTATCTTTGAGAGGAGACACGTCCAGCAGTGGGACAATAAAGGGTTGATAATGATGATGATGATCAATCATACTACAAAACACAAAAATTGTGAATCCTGTAATTTATACTTTAATTTATAGTCTAGTGATAACATCTTAAATAATTTATTCGAAATATTAACAAACGAAACTATGAATGTCCTATAACTGACAATCTAAAATTATTAATGATAAATCGATATTAATGAGCTTTTAAAATATGGAAGAAATAATTTGAAGTAAAATGTGTGATAAAATAACTGAGCAGTTATTCTTAAGTAAATATGTATAACGGCTGTTTTTTTCATATATTTTTCCGATGAAAGGATAGTGTTTTGTAACTACGCACTAGTTTTTTTACAGTTTTGCGCAAGTCCTCAGGAGTAGTAACGCAACTGAGTACAACTTCAGATAAGACAGCGAGTTTTGAAGAAGATCTCCAGAATCACAGTGACTACTTAGTATTAGGAAGCATGCACGTTCTTAAGTTTCCATATTAAAACATAAAATTTATATCAAAACACTGCGATTTTTAGTAAAGAAGCTACAGTTACTACCACTTAACATTCTAAAACCTGCATGTTCTTCTGTCTCCATTATAAAACATAAATTCAAATTAGAATACTGCGATTTTCAGTAAAGAAGCATTTTCTATACGTAAGAATAAATCCTTTATTCAGCACAAACAAGCGAGCTCATGCAGACAACAGACAGACACTCGTACAACTTGTAGTACCCTCGTGAAAAGGAACGCCTCTACAGCTACGGTAGCAAAAGACATGTGTTAAATACTACAGGAAAACGAAGTTCTATATAATACAATTATTAAAGGAACTGAATACAAATAGCAGTTCAAATCCCAATATTAGTATATTGCACATATGGAGATTTGTGGTAGTAGAGTCTTATGTCTTATACCTGCGGCGTCACTATGGCTGCCCTACCGTAAAGCAGCAGTGTGATAACTACTGTGTTTCTGATCGGAGGGTGTGGTTAGGCAGGAGACACTGAACAGGAGGCATTGCAACTTAATCCTCAAGATTAATAACGCATCCACGTACAATCTCACATAGGACTTCCATACTAGTTGAGGTTTGATATGGATGTCCATGGGCTGCAGTGAACACTGGTGGTGGTGGTGGTGACATGCATGCTCGTTTGCTATTCTATTAACATACGAGTAGAATATAAAAAAACGTTGTGCAGCCTGCCTTTTTGCTTAGGTTTAGTAAAAAAAAATTGATAATAAATTGTGAATGTTGTAATTACAATCGTCGTACTATATACAAAAGAGAGTAACGCACTGAATACTTTCTTTGAAGCTCGCTTTATTTATACAAGAAGCTTTTGTACAGTTCCTGCTTAGCGTTAAGATTTATTGGTCGCATTACTTTGCATTAAAATGTAAAGCATTGTTGCGTGCGCAAAAATGTTACCCCCATTGAGCCCATAAAAGAAGACCTTTTTATAAATATGTAAGTTTATGGATATTGCTTTAGTTATATGTACAACTCTTGACCCGAACCTACATAAAATGTGGATACGTGATGTTGATAACGCCAACGTCATGATGTTTAACGTCAAAAAATTTGGGTTTAGGGAATAATGGAATGAGTTTAGTCATAATTTAGTTCTATTAATATATTTTAGCTGATATGCATAATCCGCAGACTAAAATACGCATTAAAATATAATATTGTCGTTATTTGGATGCGAATAACGGAACTTAAAGCTATCTCTTTATTATGTGAATTATCAATGGAAATTTCATCAAAATTATATGCCTTGATTACGGCAGATTACAAAGGTTTTAACGGGTTCTATATTTCGCTCGGTGGCCGCTTCAATACCATTAATATGTCAATTGGAAGAAAATTAGCAAAGAAAAAGAGCACTACAAGAATAAAATCGTCAGCAATAATATGTAGGTATGTTATCTTATACGTATGCGTATCTTTGACTACAAGTGGGTTCTTCTATATGTATATAGGTAGGTTACAAGTGTTATGCTTAGTAAAACCAAATGACGTCATCATAAGGATCTATGACCGCTAATGATTTTTTTGATAAATTCTTCCGTGACTACCCCACATCAAAATTAATAAACTTAAAATATTGTCCTTGGACGTTAAACCATGTTGGAACCATCCAAGAGTCGGTTGGGTGGTTTAAATATATCGCTGCAAGTAACCTGCCATGTGTTAAATATTACATAAAACACTTCGTTCTATATCCTCGTAATATAATTATTAGGAATAATAGGGAAAGGAATATAATGCAAGTAACAGTAAAGTAAATTACGAATGTCAATTACCTAATTATGTATCAAATAATCAAAACAATATTAATTGTGTATATTTAGTTCCTATAAATAACAATTTACTAATGATAGATGTTGTTGTAATGCGTTTTGTATACGTATTCGACCAGCAATGGAAATTTTATTGACTCCGTTTTGCGTACACGAGACGTTGCGAGATTATTCTGCCCAAATTTATAGTAGATAACTGCAAATAAATATATAGAGTGAGTGATAGCCTACCGATTCAGAGTCTCTTCGGGTCTTCGGTTAAGAATCTTCCGATAGGTCAGGCTCAAATCCTCTAAATTTCGAAATTGCGGTTTATATCTAATTGATTCTAAATTATATGCATATTAGATGTTTATTATCACATACTTTAACGGTGAATGAAAACATCGTGAGGAAACCAGCACGTCTGAGAGTTCTCCAAAAAGTTCTCAAAGGCATGTGAAATTCGCGAGTCCGAGCTTGGCCAGCGTGATGGACTATGGCCTAAACACTCTCATCTCTGAAAGGAGACCAGTGCCCAGCAGTGAGACAATGATGGGTTAATAATGAAGTGCAAAAAGCAGAAGTGTACCTATAAGTGAATATATGGATTATAAATGAAATTGACAAAAAATTAACCAAAATAGTGACCGTTCTCTTTAGTCACACTTCAAAAAACATGTCTAATCCAGTTTTCATAATCGATGGCAAAATTAGATGTGAAAAGTTTGATATTGTAGAATACAAACAACAAACTTTATTTAAAGTTACTTTTTACCGTGCCACTTACAAAAGTTTGAGTTCATAATTAACAACAGGCATATAACAAAATATCGCAATTGTAAAGAACATGGAAACAATTTAATAACTGTCGCATGAAATTATAATTTTCTCATTTCCGCCTTTTGTTTTCGAGTATAAAGTTGTTTAAGTGCATGACTGAATTTATGTTGAAAATGTTGAAATGGGAAATAAACGATGCGTTCAAAAGTATATTATAAAATATATACGTATGAAATTTACATTTCAATATTTTTAAGAAGCTTTTTCTTACCGTTCTATAAGCTATATTTCGAAGAGAGCATAAATGGATAAATTATGAGTGAACTTGGCGGACTATCTTCCGGGTAAAGCGAAATTGGGTATGATCAAGGCATGAACAGTTTCACAATTAAGGCGTGCGATCAGAACGGTGGCTGTGGTTGAAGTGAGCCTTGCCAGTAGCCATGCTACCACCGCACGTCACCTGACTGATTGACCGGTACAACTACAGTGGCGCCATTACTTTGAAATGAAGTAAGCAACTATAGACACTGTCAGTGGCGGCATTGCTTTGTAATCAATTAAGCAATTACCAACACCGAATATAAGTCAATTTCTTGGCGGATCTCCATTGAACGTTATTTACTGAGCAGTGCATATGTAGAGAAAACATAATCTAGGAGGAGAAAATACAAACTCAGAATGTCGCAGAGTTGAAAGTGTTGATGTATCGCCTTAAGGTAATGCAAAGAAACACCCCATTACTCGGTAGGAAGCGAGACCTGGTTTCTGTGTGACCCAATAGTCTGCAAGCTGAGAGCTGTAGGTCAGCTGTTTAAGAATTTTTCATTCATGTTAAACTCGTGCAGTGGGATCCTGTAAAAATGTAACATCGAATCAAAAGTTGGTGTGTTCATCTAGATTTTTTTTATGTTACGGAATTCTATAAGTGAGATCTATCATACTAAGAAGAATGAATTAGTGTTATCCATTTACAAGAGTCTTTAAGACCGCCATTTGGGAATAGGGGAACGAGTCTTAATAGGTCATAATATAAGCATAAAATCGAAAAATCAGCGATGAAAATCAGAAACGATTCGACCCACCAAACGATGGAGGTCAATTTATCGCTAAGCTATCACTACTCTCAAATCATCACTAAGAGCAGTCATCGACATCAACACTAAAAACTTTATATTTTCATTCTTATTTTATATCAACGGAACGGCTAACGGGTATGCAGGCCGCTTGATGTCAAGTGGTCACTGCAGCCAACGGGCATCCACATCTAACCTCCATTAGGACTAAGTTGTTATGCTTCCTATCCAGTGTCTTCTGCCTAACCACACCCTGCAAACCGAAACACAGCAGTTCTCACATTGCTGCTTAACGGCAAAAACAGGAGCAGCAGTGGTACTGCCGCAAGCGAGCCTCACTACTACATCATACTAATAACAAAATGCCTGTTATTTAATATCTTTCACTGATAAGTAGCAATTATTAAAACGATATATAATTTTGAATTAATAATAATGAAAATTCTTGCTTTCAACAACGTCATATAATGGTATAATTTAAAACGTCTGTGAAAGTGCCTTTTGATGGCTCATTAGTATGAAGTGTCGTAAAGTGTCGACCCTCTACGTCTCTTTTACATTCCTTTGCAATTAAAGAAACCTTTAGTGTGTCATATAAATATAAAATGGCGGCCCCGCAAAAGATAAGGGCGTAAAAAAATGTTTTTTTTTGCTCGATGCCAAATATATTAATTTAACTTAGAATTGACGTATCAAACCAAACATGTGTCTTCTACAAGTACGATCACGAATTTACCCAAGGAGAAACTTATGCCATGCCACACATATTACTATTTTTGCTATGTAAAACTTTGAAATTATTTACCTCAAGGACGTGAAGAAGGGTATGTAAGTTTGTGTAGAGTAAAATTTTAGCACACACAGATTTTAGCAGTGGTACTATAGGTCGAAAGCTCGCCTACGGCCTCCTATTTTTCCGCAAAGCAGCAGTGTGGGCACTGCTGTGTTTAGGTTTAAAGGGTGTGGTAAAATGAAAAAAGGGACTTTTACACTTTATACGCAACTATGAGTAGGGTAACTCATAGTAGGGTTAATAAGATAACAATAAAAGAAATTGTTACACAACTTTAAGGTAGTCACGGTCTTCAGGTACGAAGGATTCGAAGGATTGATTTACTCTAGAGGATTTACAACAGACTGGGTCAGTTGCGCTGAAGCGTAGTTGTATAACCCGTTTAACGGCGTCTGCTCACTCGATTACTGACTAACGTTCGGTAAATACGCGGCAATCTAGTTTGTGGTTTAGATGTACTCTGGAAATCTGCTATACACTGATTTCAAATATTTCCCTACAATTGAAGTGTCTCAGCAGTTATGTCTAAATATTTAGTTATGTCATCGTAAAATGCTAACCTGATTCGATTATCGATAATATGTTGCTTTGTACTTTTGAACTTTATATGGATCAGCACTTGGCCAACGTGGTGGCCTAAACCATCTCATCTCAGAGAGAGAGAGAGAGAATCATGAACCACTTTATTATCCCAGCAGTGGGATGATAAAGTGTGGAAGTGGGAAAGTGGTTCATGATGACGATGATCAGCACAGCCATTATAAAACTTTGAAATTTATTTGAATAGTATTTCACACGATATATATACCTTAACAATACATATGAAATCTCTATGAAAAAATATATAACCAGGCAGCTAAGTCGCCATTGTTGACATTGTGCCTAATTCTATTGTAAATGTAACCAAATTTTTCAACCAACCGAAAAACATACTAAATAAATAATTTCTCTTTCACTTACCGTAAAATGTCGCCGTATTTTCGCGAGAATTTCTCTTAAAGAAAGTGATTATTGCAATCAAATTACGAAGCGCGACCTGGAAGTTTTTCGCGTTACCTTGTTAGATTGTCGTTTGTTTCCTCGTCCCGGGAAAGTTATTCCTTATTTCATGTTTGAAGTAATCACATTCAGTTAAATTGAATCCCATACCTCACCAAAGTTTATTTTTCAGTAATAATACCGGAATCTGTAATTGGATGGTTGTAAGTCGATTCGATAGAAACGAATCTGTGCTGATCTCTTTGAGGACATGGTACTACTCGTAAGTGGACGTATAGGTACTAACGCGGAGCTACGTATTACAAATGGTGTTAGCAGAACTTTTTTATTCTACAATTTCTATACTCTGTACAAGGACCAACAAACATATTATTAAACGTATTTATTTCAGATACCGAGTTTTATCCATGAATGAGGGTTACTGTTCAGGAAAATGCCAATAGATAAATAAATACCAATACCACACTAGGATACCCATACCCTACGGGTTCTATAGACGCAGAAAGTTGCACCCAAACACCCAGAACAAGTACAGAAATCAAAATTCAAGCATGTATTTCTCGTATTCCATGCATTATGGCGTCGAGTAGGCAAAACTAACCACTATCATTTGAAGTGTCGCTATCTTCATTGGTGGCATCATTATTTAAAATTGAAATTTATGAATAGTATGAAATTTAACTACTCTTAATGAAATGAATGAAAATTTTATTTAAAAATACAAATTATAACGAAATAACAACTTCAAAAAAGTACTTAAAGCTTAGTTCTATTTTTTTGTAGTTTTAATTTAAAGAACAGCAGGTAACTAACATTAGTATAGAGAAAGTTATAATGAAAACTAAAACTTTGGTGTTAAAGTCTCGTAGCTGTTAGTACCTAAGTATCTATGTCAAATAATTTTATTTACAAAATAAATACGAAACAGAACAGTAGTTGACTCATCTTACCTCTACCTTATTGTTTGTGATTATTTATGTGATGTTATTATTTATTGATGTGATGTTTCGGTTTGAAGGGTTAGGCAGATGACACTGGAGAGGAGGCATTTTAACATAGTCCTCAGGAGAAGCAACGCATCCCCATACAACTTCAGATAGGACTTCCGTCCTAATTGGAGTTTGATATGGATGTCCATGGGCTGTAGTGACTACTTAACATCAGGTGGCCTAAGCAGTCTCGTTTGCTGTTCCGTTATTATATAAAAAAAAATGTACGTGGATCTTGCTGGTTCAAAAATCGACAATATGACATTATCATCCAGGATTGGAGAGCTCTAGAGGAATGTGACATTCTGTTGCTATTGGCATTTAAAACGTCAAGAAAACTTTAAAATCTTCAGGGTTTTCTAATAAGGTTTATAACGCATGTGTATCAGATTCTCGGCTATCAATTGTGGGTTCATTTAACTGCTTTCAGCGTGAGAAGCTCTGTCATTTAAAGTTAGTGACTTCCTCGTTATTATGCGTAGTTAAAACTCAATCACGTAAGGAGTCAGTAATTTTAATCGAACAGAAACTCGCTTACAAAGTTATGTCAGATTTAGATGGCACGATTCTCAGCCGGACGACTAATTGTATACGACAACAACGATTTTAACCACCAAATAACACCGAGTTCTTTAGTGATAAAAATTATGCTATTAAAGCTAATTAATAATTAATTAATTAATAATTAATAGATTCGTTCCATCCTTCTATAACGGATTAATATACAATAGTATCATATGATGGCGATTATAGAATGTGTTCGAAATGCGACCAAACAAAATCTTCCAAACTCCTTTGATGTTTCGAAAATTGAAGTGCATAAGAAATTAAATGCTTACTACTTTAACGTCGAAAGAAAATATCGTACAACACACCCTAGAACTCTCCATAAAGACCCTATTACCCTACTCTGTATAATTGAATTAAGATTATGAATTAAGGAATCCTAATTAGTATTTCATAATTCGGTGACGCGTCATAAGCTACTCGCACCTACAACTAGGCAACATTTATCGTTTTTTGTGAGGACGTAGGACGGTAAAAATCGATTCGTGTAAATAACTATTATGCAACTGACGGTAACTTGGAACAGGGTATGAGAAGTTGTCCGCGGCGAAATCATAACTTCGTACGACAATTTGTAAACTTCGTTTTGGTGTTCGTGTTTCTATTCAATATGTAAGAACGTTTGATGTTAATAAACTTGAAACATGTTTTGAAACTTTAAACACACCGGCAGACGTATAAGAAATTAAATGAATATACGAAATTTTATGAATAATCATACGTTTTCCTAATGATTGAGGAACTTATACCTACAGCTAAACTTCTTTATTGCGCGACTCCCTCAGGAAAAAAGTCTCCACATCGTCTCAATTCTTGGAAACCTTGCGTTCCTCTTTACCAGTACCTTCTTTTCGCTAACTTGTGGAATGTGGAGTGAACTTCTTCCGGTATTCCCACTGAAAAGTTCGTCTAAAACAAGAAGCCATCAATAAAAGTTACCTGCAATAAAATTACTAGCTGTATCTGTTGCCATAAACCATAGTGGTGACGACTGATGATTAAAGGTGATTGTAAAAATTTATGGTAATCAAAAAACGTTGTAAAGATATAAAATTTAAGAACACGTGGCTTAAACATCCTAAAAGTAATAAGGAAGATGCCAAATTGATATGTCGTAAAAAGTTGTTCCAATCATTTGATTTCGATCTTCGGGTAAGAGATTGAAACGTATCTTCAACGTATATATCAATCATCCAGAGCACAGATTTAATTTGATCCGGATAAAGAGATAAAACTTCGATATTTTTTACGTATAAAAGGGTAATCGTTGAAATAGGTTTATTTTACACATTAAACACTAATATAATAATTACTATATTATTACTTACCATAAAGAGTAATAATAGTAAACTGATGATTAATTTCGGACTACTGTCCCAAATTTTAGATTCAACTCAGATTTCAAACAAATAACAGCCAGTATTTAAAATGGATCTACATGATGAACATGGGTTGTATATTATCCCGTTGAAATAAAAGGGCTTCATATGGAGACCAATTTTTCAACGTAAGTCGACGAAAAAATGGTCGAGCGAATGCGTTTTATAAATTAAATGCGGGTTAAACCACGGGGCACAGCGAGTATCTAATATACAATGATATAATGTTAAATTTTAATTCCATGGAATTCTGATTATATACATCTAATAGACTCGAAGAAAAACATGTTAACCTACAGGCAAGGAATTTGAGGAAGGACTCATTAGTAAACCTAATGAAGTAATAAAACTGCTTAATTAACAATACCTAATTGTTGAAACGCTTTTGAAAGGGTTTAATGTATATTTCTAAAGGATCTTTGCTCCTCGAGGTCGAAGATAAATTTTTGAAGATTCCACCGTAACAAAAGAATATAGAGGGATGTATACAGGTTGCAAATACAATATAAAGATGTCTTAATATATCTTCCTTCTAGCTTTAACATTGTAATACTCTTTTTCTAAGTAGCTTACCCCAGGGAGCCTGTGAATTATAAAACAGGTGTAAATAGAGGGAAGGCTCACGAGCTCGTAATTCTTAGTTTCCCCACACTGTTCTAATAACGTCTAATGAAGTTATTATCGCTATCAGCGTAACTTTCTTAAGCAATATACGCTTTTAGGGAAATATACTACGCATTAGAATAACATTAGGATAAATTGTAATAATAAATTTACTTAACTCAATGTCTGTTAAAGTAACGTCGTTTCTGTTGTTTTATATGTTAAAATAAATATGGAGCTGAGCAGATTTCTTAGTCCCGGGAGAACGTGAAAACCTCGCGCCAACGCGCCTCTGAACATTGTATATCCGATTTAGAGATACGACGTAATCTGATTAATTTTGCTTACTTACTTCCAAGTAGCTATGTTGTAAGCACTGTTGTATGCTACTTTAACTGTACTATATTCCTATAAATAACAAACGCTTAGTTAATATTACTATAAATAAATATGCAAAATGGGAGGACTTTTTCTTATTCGGGTTCGTTAGACTTGAGCCTTACTCACGCCTTGAGCGAACTCAGGGCACATCAACCTAAAAGCTCGTTGTTTTTGTGCCTATCTGTGAAGTATATTGTGTGTAGGTATTTTAGCATATCTAAAGTGAAGCATCGTTGTAGGATATACGTTATGCTATTAACGATTGCTGACAATTTTAAAAGCAATAATATGCCACACTTCACCACCTACACCACACCACCAGGCGAAGACTGAGGTCACCACTTATTAACAGGTGGCCCGTCTACCTGTTTGTTTCGGTATAGTAGATAAAAAAAGGAAAACGTTCATAGGAAAAGTATTATAATCAAATATCTTTTATTGGGATATATATTTGTATTCATAGGTGTAGGGACTTCGGATTGAAATATATAATAAGTATAATAATATGTAAGTCTTCTTATTACAAAAATAAATCCGTTTCCATGAATGAAAAAGTAATACATCATATTAGAGTCAAAAATAATTTTAATTCCAAAATCTAACGGTTGCCGGCCCCGATCTCAGGGGAATGCGGTCGCTGCGTTTAATTCTGCACGAACATTCCATTACGTCGTGCGATTCCTTCTTTATTGAAAGCCGCAAAGATACTTTTTAGTTGTGATTTATTGGGACTTGGGATGTCCTCGAAAAATAAGTCAAATATAATCCTGACTCCATTTACTTCAACGAGCACCGAAAAACTACGAATTGGTAAAGTAATGTAGCTCACTATTGCCTTAACGTGTATCATTAGGTCGTGAAATTTACGAATGGAAATTGGGTCATCATGAGTTATCTGTGACACGATTAAAATGTTCTATTTTTAATTTTTTTGCAAAGTTATACTTTAGAAAGCAAAGTTATAGTGAGTGTCACATGTGTTGAAATGGTTTCATTTAATTTTTAAACATAAATAAACTACTTGAAGATAAAATCGATAGTATCGAAATAAAACAAGCCATGACTATGCTATGTATATGATGCAATCGACTTTTATATTTCTTTTTTGTTTATTGTTAAAATGAAGTTTTAAACATTTAAAGTAACAAGATGTTTTCTTGGAAAATTAATACTGTTTGCTTGTTCTCGTTTTTCATTCTTCAACTAAAAATTCAATACCAAGAATTACTTTAAAGAGTTTGTCGTGGAAAGATGTTTTAATTTAAAAGTTCTTGTTATTTTTCTCTTATCAAACCGTATTTCAGGATTGAGATTCGTATAAAGATTATTTCGACCTTAGTTACTCGCGTAAACGACGTTTGATGATACATTCCGTTTAGGGAATTGAGAAGTTTTTACGTGTTACTTAATGGCCGTATGGCACAGTAGTTATCCTGTAATGCAGTATCTTATAGGGCACTGATTCCAAGCGGGACAGAAAAGATAAATTTCCATTTAATTTCCCGATCTAGATATTTGTAATGTTTTTGTATGGAACTAACATTTTTAAAGGAAATCCTAGTTAAAGGGTAGGTACTGACCTGTGTTAAATCTTCATACCAAGGCAAGAGCTTTTCATGTTGATTAGTTTTATGTACGTAGTTTTGAGGTTGAATGTCGATGTCCGTGAGCTGCACAGACCACTTAAAACCAGGTGGTTTGCATGTTCGTTTGCTATTCCGTTAATATCAAAACAAGGTTTTACAAAATTATTTACTGACAGTGTGGAGTAAACGTGTCAACTTGTAGGTAAAATAGGCCACAGTAAACTACCTACTAAGCCTAAAATAGGGTCTTGTAACGTGCGGTCAACATAGGCGATATTCATAGCCTCTGGCAAGCCAAAATGGCTTAATAGTTATTATTTGCGTGGACTACGAAATTCACAGATATGTAGGTTGTAAATATATTCTTAAAATTTTTATTGCTACTATACAACGTACTTTTAAATAAAATAAGAATTATAACAATAAGAACCGTAAAGGACAGCCTAGAGATTAGTAATCTTGAAGAGGTCGAGCGGGTTTGTCGAGGTTCAAATCCCTGCACGCATCTCTAATTTCTCGAAAGCATATAAATATATAAATACACACAGTATTTGAAATTAATTAACACTTGCTTTAACTGTGACGGAAAACAACGCGAGGTAACCTGCATGTCTGAGAGTACTTTAAAATGATACTCGAGAGAGAACGTACTAAAATGTGAGAGAATTCGGTTCTATTTAAGTTTGGGCGTGGATATCCATGGGTTCCAAAAACCTACTCGTATATCGTGAAATATCGAGAAACTGGAAATAAATTGTTATCGATGTATCCCATTTTACGTAGAAACATCCTGCGTACTGTATGTGTCTATTCCATATTTCCATAGAGTATTCAGTATTCAGAAACGCATTTAAGTGGCCGGGCTTAAGCGAGGGTGAATTCTGTCTTGTTTGAGCTCAAAGTATTAGCTATGCAGCGACCGCATGAATTTGTAAACATAATGGCGCGGCGCGGGCGTTGCGTGTAATTTGCTTTGTTTCCGTGTTACTTACTACACTTAGCTGCAGGGAGTATTTTCACGGACGTGAATGCAGATAAATACAGATGTACGGCTTTATGCTTTAATGCAAGGTTTGATGTCTATACTCATTATAGTGCATTTTTGGTGTAAGCTGTGTACCATACTAAATGTCTTTTATTTTGATGGTGGTAGAGTCTTATGTCAAAGACTCGCCTGCGGCGGCACCACCGTTACATCTATTTCTGCCGTAAAGCAGCAGTGTGACAACTGCTGTGTTTCGGTTTGAAGGGTGTGGTTAGGCAGAGGACACTGGACAAGAGGCATTCCAACTTAGTCCTCATTAGTAGCAACGCATCCACATACGACCTCAGATAGGAGTTTCTATCTAGTTCTACCTAGTTGAGGTTTTATGCCGATGTCCATGGGTTGCAGCGACCACTTAACATCAGGTGGCCTGCATGCTCATTTGCTATTCTTTAAAGATAAAAAAATAAAATAAAAAATATGTGGTGACAGTGAAGAATGGTAAATATGTAGTGTGTTCCTGGACGGTGATCTCAATGCACAGTTGTACAATGAGACGCATAGTCGGAACTGGTGATTTGTGTCCGAGTACCCGCAGCACTGACACAGTATGGTACTGTGCCAGCGACTCTATGGGCTCGAATTAAGATTTAAAAATTTAATAAGGCAAGACATAATCAAAGTATAGAAATAAGGAATATCTGATAGTCATAAGATGAAGGGGAAAACAACTAGTGGCTGTATTTTGAGAACATCACATGTAAGACGCTTGCTTCACTTAATATTACATAGCAGTTGTTACTTCATATTGGAAGCTTGAGAACAGCCTAAGTATATCCAACAATTTAGGCGAGCCTAAGAACTTCAAAAGAGTAAAAGCATTATTGCTGTACTTACAGTAAACTGTCTAAATTTATGATAACAATTTGTATTAAAAAGAAGAAAGATTTCAATACAGCTTTCCTGTTGGTAAGCTTGGTAAAGATATGGTTTAACCAAATAGTTACATAGAATATCAATTTATGAATGGTCATGAACAGTTAGATACTACTGTCTAAATAATACAGCCTTGGTATTAACTTTTGTTGACGAGTCAAGGTGGTGAACAAAAATTGGCACAGGTTATTGTCCTATGTAGCCAATGAACTTAACCGATGAATGGTGTGTAACATATGTGACGATGTGATTAAGTACTTGTAAAATAATTTTTGACATTTTGTATTTTCAAACTTTGTAAGTATTAACTTACCATTAAATTAGGTTATTGAGAAAACTTTGTAGTTTTGCCCCATCATTAAAATGCTGTGCTGGAATGGAATTTTGTGATCCCCCTTTACCACCTTGTATTCTTTGCATAATGTCTCATGTTGTAATGCCTTATATTGATCACTTAATCTGGACATATGCATATTTTTAAATTTTTACAAAAAACTGGAAATATACTTTTTCAACAATTGTTTTACAATACTTTCTATAAATTTTTAATTCAAGAGGAAATTTGAGCACAAAAGATAGATATTAGATTATGTTTCAAGCTTCATACAATACAAATCAAACCCATGTATGTTGAATATTATTAATTACTATCCTGTATTATAGTTTAAAAAGAAAATTTACTCTTACAGACAGGTGATTGAAATTTAAAGATCGACAAATATTTACAGAAAAAATACGACTAATTAAAGAACATTGGTAAAAGTTAAAACAACTCAAAGGGAACGAATGTAAAAGTAACGTCACCTAAAAATTTCGACCATATGCAGTGAAAGCATGGTGACAAGTCAAATTTAGAAGAGCTCTCTCATTATTATCTTACAGATAGCAACGTCGTGCATATACGTTCATAACATTATATTGCTGTATACAAGTATTGAACACGCAGAATCATGAAAAATAAGACGTGATTTAAGCAACATTGTAATCATATCACTATAACTAAATTACCGTCACAAAAACACGTACAACGACAAAACTGCAGTCAGTCACGTTCGATGTACCAATATTGGAATTTGGACACTAAGAATTACAGAAAATGATTATCAGAGCTCCCCAAGAAGACCGTCCAGGGTACCTAGGTCTTGAACCTAACCCCACCTAGCGTTCTACTGCGGAAACCTTTGTGCTATTGGGAGTATATATACCAAGTATATATGCATAATTGATGCACCGACATCCAACCAATTGATTCATTACAGAATTTATAGCACTACAAAAGGATTGAGTCACGGTGGCGATGACGGGACGGAGCAAACCGTGTGCTATCGGAACATGTGGCTCCAACAGGGACATCTTGCCAAACTTTTCGATGTGACACTCTAAATTTAACAACCACTATTTTCCCCAGAAGTTTACACAGAAAACAGAACTACGTTAAAATAATAAAAATAAAATATCAACCTCTACCTTATTCTAAATCAGAGATAATGAAAGAAAAATAGCAGTTTGACAAACGTGCCGGCGCCGAGATA
>DWKW01000609.1:0-15547 GCA_018250115.1 Doberes anticus
GTTAAGTGGCCTCTGCAGCCCATGGACATCCACACCTGAGGTTGTGTGTGGATACATTGCTACTCCTGAGGACTACGAGTACGTTGGTATGCCTCTCGTCCATTGTCGTCTGGCTAACCATCCCCTTCAAACCGAAACACAGCTGTTCTCACACTGCCTCTTTACGGCAGAAATAGGTGCAACGATGACATAACATAAGAGTCTACCACCGTCAAACTTGGAACATAATATTGATTTTTTATTTTATTTTGTATACTAACGGCTTTTAAATGTTAGTTAACTTTTTTAGTACACATAAATAGAAACGTATGTATATGACAACATACACACATGATGTTCAGTACGGCCGTATTTTTTAATTTAAAAAAAGCCGAATAAAATAATAAATTATCTTTATAATGCGTTTTATTAAAATATAATGTTATGCGTTATGTAACGTTCTGCCATCGACTTGCGACGGAAACACTTTTCTAATTTAGATGATTCATAACAACTTTGTGAAACAAAGCTCAATAAAAGTTATATTGACGCCATTTTTGTTTGTTTTTTATTTTAGAAGCGCAAATATTTTTGCTGCTTTTACTTTTCGAATTGTGATATTTTAAATCATCAACGATTATCTCTCTATGTCAGTTATACATTGACGTCACCAACTGTCTTCCAAATTCCTAACAACTACCACTTTATTACAGTTATACAATAACATCCAAAAATGCAATTTAATTTTCATACTACATAATCGTTTATTTTTATTAAAAGAGTTGCAAACAAGCATGGAGAAAAACTGATATTTAGTGGCCACTACAGCCTATGGACATCCAGATCCAACCTCAGATTTTTTTTCTGAGGTCGTACGTGGATTCGTGGCTAATCCTGAGATCTAAGATGGAATGCCTGCAGTCCAGTGTATTTTTATTAACTATACCCTTCAACCGAAACAGTGTTCACACTGCTGCTTTACGGCATAGCTAGATGTAGTGGTTATATCGCCACAGGCAAGCCTTATACATAATACCAATACCACGATGAATCTCTCTTATAATAACGTCAATCAAAACCATTACAGGTACCGTTTAAAAATATATATTACCGGTGAATGTGTACGTAGAATTTGGGTCACCGTCGATATGAAAGTATGAGTACGTTTTCCTCATTTTTCTATAAATTTCAATGCGATACTTAAAAATTGTATCATTGCTACTTCTGAGAAATAAGTTGTAACGCCTCATGTGACAGTGCAGTCTACGGAACCATACAACTCGAAACGCCCAGCAGTGAAATAATTCCTTCTTAACGGCTTTGATTTCAGAAGTCGGCACAGTGGTGGTGCCGCTGAAGGCAAGACTCTACAATGGGTATACAGCTTTACCAGAATAGATATCACATTCATTGATATATTTTTTAATGGTAATAGAATAGCAAACGAGCATGCAGGCCACCTGATATTAAGTGGTCACTGCAGCCCGTGTACATCCACATTAAACCTCAACTGAGACGAAAGTCCTATCTGAGGTCGTATGTGGACTCAAGAGGACTAAGTTGGAATGCCTCGGATTCAGTGTCTTATGCCTAACCACACCCTTCAAACCGAAAAACAGCAGTCCTGACACTGCTGCTTTACAGCAGAAATAGGTGCTGTTGTGGGCCGCCGCAGGCGAGCCTTCGACATAAGACTCTACTCTGATATAATAATATTTATGTCGAGTTTTAGTTTTATATAAAATTAACGTGTTATCAATGCTATATCTGAGCAGAATTCGATATGACCCAATTAAACTTGCAGATTTTGGGCTGCATTTAGATTTAGAACAGTCTACCATTCTATATATATCCATTCTCAAATAATATCAATAACGAAACCGATGGTCAGATCGTATCTATTTTCGGGTATGTTTGTCCGGTTTGGAATATTATTTCAACGGCCGATAATAGTGTTGCTAAATTCAGTTGGAATGTATTTTAGCTTTTATTCATAATAATGTAGATAAATAGTACGAAAAAAAAAATCTGTTGGTAAACGAAGATCTTTTTAGTTATATACTCGTATGACATCTTCCCCCTGGCAAAAATAACATTTTATTCTAAATACCGCTGTGAAATAAAATAAAATGTATGGAAACGATATAAGCTTTATAAAAATCACATGACCGAAAGCTGTGAAATTTAAAATAGTAGCTAATGATCGTATGATAGCTACCATACCTACCACTCATAGATCGGTACTTACGTAGGCTTAAACCTTTCCAAAATGGGCAGCGCCTCTTACAACGCGTAGATACAAAAAAACTATTTATTTTTATTACAATACACGTACGCCAGCTGCACAGGATGAACAAGGGCAATACGATACAGGAACGATAACCAAATCCTTATCAATTCTCATTGAGTATCTAGCATCGATTGCGCAGCAGTGAAAGCGTTCAGCGATATCGCAGGCGGCTTGCGCGTGTTTCATAACTTGGGTAAGGGTAGCTGATACGTTTAATAATTGTAGAGACATTTTCACTTTTTTTTTATTCATACGGAATAGCAAACGAGCATGCAGGCCGCCTGATTTCAGTGGTCACTGCAGCTCATGGCCACCCTCATCAAAACTCAACTACTCCAGAGAAATAAGTTGGAATACCTCCTGTCCAGTGTTTGCTGCCTTCAAACCGAAAAACAGCAGTTCTCACACTGCTGCTTTTTCGACATAAGATCTACGACCATCAAAAGTTTCAGAGAGAAGTCTCAGAGATATTAAGCGTTTTTGGGAAATTAGGGGAGGCTTATGTCCAGCAGACAATCTCCAAAAGATGAATGGATGGATTTTAACTCCGCTTTTTAACTCTGTTTTAAGAAGAGTAAGGCATCCATTTAAGACCTCAAAAATAATTTTAGTCTTACTACTTGACATGCTCGCTTACTATTTCATAAATATAACATAGTTCCATTTTTATGTCTAGCCGAGCAAAAGTTCCATGATCGTTTCTGCTTAGAATAATGAAATGAGTATTTATTACTATATTTTGGAGCTATGGGGTTGATTTTAGAGGGACTGGTAAATGGGTTATTGGGACTATCGACATCTGCGACATCTATGTATAAGCAATCTAAAGTAAGACAGGTGGTGACTCGTCGCTCTCTGGATTGACCTCCAAAGAGAGACGCATATCGGGGGGCAACATTGGCATGAGCACCTGGGGTGTCGAGAGGCGCCGATTCCAACATCGAGGGGGAATTAATACTTGAGAACGGGTTTCCTCGTTATTACTTCATTACGTGCGATACACTTCCGCCCCGGACCATATAGCTCTACCAACTCCACTTTAGCTGGGCGGCTAATGCAAGCCAGATGTGGGGTCCTTTTATCTCGGTACTCCACTCCTCCTACCGGAGATAAGGAACAGGAGAACTCCCCCGGAAGCATTCAGATCCATGGTGTCGCTATTCATCAACGGCTCGCCACAAGCCTCTCTGTGGGGGTATGATCTGTTTGACATTAAACAGAAAAAAACGACAGAAACGAAAAAAACTAACATATTTCGTTTGTCGAGACATATGTCTGTATGTATGTCGAGATTCCGAGTTGATGCAGACAAAGTATCAAATCAAAAAAAGTTCACAAAACCAAAAACAAATCATAACATCATGTTTCTACATTATCTTTTGCTGACCGTACTACTAACAGTGCCATTTAGGCGTAGACAACAAGCCTTTGTGTAATTGAACGCACAAAGCTCGTTCTAATAACTACTGCAACACCGTAAGGCTCTATTGTAAATTTTTGACGTAATTTGTCAATTTTCATAATCAGCATACGTGAATATTTAAATTTATATATTAATGACGTGAAACAAAAAGTTTGTGCCCCTTTTTACGAAAATTCCGCAGACGGAGGAGTATGAAATTTGGCACACTTATAGTTTATATAGAGAAGGAGTGCAAAATGCTAATATTTTTTAATACTAATGCATAAAAAAAACATTACACATACATATACGTATGTACAGTCATACAAAGTGAAGATTGTGACCAATGAAATTTTGAAATGACAGAATGATAACTCGATTGTGAGTTTTATTCGTTCCAAAATTCGTTTCAATACTCTGTAGAGTGTGTGTGAAGGCAAAAAAGATTTTATTTTGTATGTTTATGAAATACCGTCGAATTTTGACAAATTAGCGATCACTAGTATTAAAACGAGAAAATAATATTAAGTACACTCAGCTGTTTCGTTAAAGCGGTTTTATGTATCTTGGCTAAATTTAAATCAAAATATTTATTTGTTGAAAGGATTTTTTTGATTAAAAGATTGCTCTAGAGTAACTCTCTAGTGGAAACGAATAAATTACGTTAATTATTGTTATTGATTTTTCTAGATCAGTCAATAAGCTATTTGTGAAATGCTTTGTCAATTGTACTTCAATTAACTAAACTACAATTACAGTAGGTATTCATTGCGATGCTGTTGTTTAACCCACGTTGGAACGAGTACCCATAGACCCACTATATATATATAGACTATATCTATATATAGACCCGCACTACGATTCCCTGTGTCCCAGACCACAAACACCCAGACCAGGTACGGGAATCTAAATTCATCATTCCAATTCTACCCACTGTCTACTAAAGTCATGCAAGTCAAAGCTTTTCACGTTATTACAATTATCATTTATAAATATTTTACGCTGTTGCAACATATCTGCGCGAGCATGAACGGCTAGTTCAAATACTAAAAATCCCCATATTCAAACCACAGATACTCGTACGTGATGACATATAACTTAATCATAATGAACATTTTTAGCAACTTAAAACAAAGTATCACATTAGATGATCAAATATATTACATGAAAATTATACTTAAACCTAAATTAACAAGCAAGGAGGTTTTGATTGGTTTCATAAGTCAAATAACATTTGGAATGTTTAAATAGTCCTAATAACAGTAATCAAAGTTAAATATTTAAGGCTTCATATCAAAGGCTATGAATCCGAGAGTAAACGAAAATTACGAGTAATTAGGCACAGCTCTAAATCAATTTGTCAATTTCAAATTATACAATTCTAATTTAGAACATTACAATTTTTACAATCCACATATAAATAGGCAATGATCGAACAGTTCCGTACCCTTTTCGCCTTAACGCGCTTTAGTGTTACACATAAAAATAAAATAAAAAGGGATTTTTAAAAGATGTGTTGTTATCGTACTGATTGTATTCAATTAATTTATTTTGTTTTGAAAATAATATGTCTGTTTTCAAAATGTGAGTTACTTTAGTTTGATTGTTGTATTTAACAGAACTACAGAGAAGCGTGCCCGGGTTTAAGTCGTACCTATTCTTAAAATATGCGTGATTTTTAAAGAAAAGGGATTGTTCTGTATGGGTTACTGTGCTGTACGTGTAGTAATGTAATACCAACGTTTATTTCTTGAAAGGTAAACCGCGCAGAAATACTAAAAGGTATAAGTATACGTAACAAGGTTGCTATATATAGGTAGGTTATTATTTACCAACACCAAGCTATGTTGGTATTATAAAAAATATCAATCATAAAAGTTATCAACTAAACTGCCATATTATTATTTAAAAAAATGTTTACTCGAGAATGTATTAGTACGTTAAATTTGATTCTTAATAAACGGGTTTAGAGGTGTGATGTCTGTCTGGCGTCTATTGAATCTAAAATAGTCAAGTTGAAGGCCGCCCGCTTACGTCCGGAAGCTTGCCTCATATGCATATTGGGCCATATTTGATGCTTTATTAATATAAATAAAGGTCAACAGACCCTTAAGGATAGTATTATCTGTGACAGTATAAAATAGATATAGAAATGGACACCTCCAAATATTTTCAAAAATTTAGAATTAAATAGCTTATTCACTTTGGAGCAGCGATGAGAAGTATGGTCTAGTAGTGAGAAGATACCTGTTCCATGTTAAGCATGTGTTTTTGGAAAAATGTACATAATTATTTATTATGTAAAACTTTGGTCAGACCTTTTCTCCGTTCTATATGCCTGTATTAAGTTTTGACTTAGGAATCGTGCATCCTCTCATTTAATGCAGAATTCGTATGAGTAAGCCCATACATCACTGCTTATCAAACAGTGGTACGAAATCTCTTCCCCGCTCCGTTTCAAATCCTAGTGCGCATATCTAGTCATGTACATATTCGAATAATTATCACTTGTACTGTTTTGTAAAAAAAATTCGTGCGGAAACCGTCATGCCTGAAAGTTTTCCATAATATTATTAAAGGCATACGAAATCCACCAATCCACGTCAGTAGAATTGGTGGACTTTGGCCGATTCCTTCTCATTTGTTGTCCATTTCTCACCAGTGCCTATGAGCGGGACAATAATGGGTTGATGATGATTAAACAGTAATGAAGTCGTGAAGGCATTCCTCACAAAGCGATAGTTGTGAATTTCAGTGTCATGTGATGCAATATTCCATATGATCATAACTACATCATAACATCATAACATAACTAAAACTTTAACCCCAATGGATATTTCCCTGTTTTATATATTTCCAAGTTTACTCCTTGAAACGAACTGTTTTATTAAAATTGCCTTTTACCAGTACGTTTTGAATTAAATTAGAATAGGAATCTATTATGCAAGCCTATGTAGGTCGTGTATGTATGGCCTAAACTCTCTCATCTGTAAAAGAAGACTCGTGCCCAGCAGTGGGACAATAATGGGTTAACGATGACATGTAGGTCGTAGACCGTTTTTAATGAGAAGAGATTGCGGCAGATTGCTATGCTAGCTAAATAAAACAAACAGCTTCTGTTCAGTTTCTATTATTAGATAAGTTATAGTTTTTGTTAAGCACAAACAATAATAACAATTTTAAGTACAGTAGACAGATGTCTATCCACACATTCTAGCATCAGTTGGCAACGCTGGAACTAAAGTTGAATGCCAGCAACTAGTGCTCGGAAACGTAACTACTTCGCATGCATATTGAAACATTCCAGGTATCGTACGCACCTCGTCCTAACAATGCCAATCAACTCGGTTGTATATTCTCTTTTAGTGTCTCTTTCTAGAATTAAATTATATTATTATTTAACTAGATTCTGTTTGCCTTCTGCCTCGGACGGAAGCTTTCTGCCTCGGAAGCATTTAAGCTGACCGCAGACACAATATTGCTACCACACGTAATTAATCTGAGGTTCCATTTGTCATGACTATTAAACAGAGAAAAACTATGAGCTTTACGAACACGAATATGTAGCTCCAAATATACTATCCAAATAATAAAACGCAAGTAAATAGAACTTTTTACTAACAATTCCATTATAATACATTTACAGCAGACTTAACGAATTTTGTAACGACAAACAAATTGCTTGTCTTGATTACAGAGTTTCCAAATTGGAATGGGTTTAGGGGAAATATTGATTAACTACGAGGAGAAATAGGAAAACAGAATTTTCAATTAAATTAACTTTGTTTACCAAGCCTCTGTTTGCTTGTTATACAGTTCAAACTATAATTTGAATAGTTCAATGCTCATTTATACAGGTTCGTTTCAGACTTCATGAAGAATTATTAATAATTCAAAGAATCTTTTTTTGCTTCCTAATACATTTTATTATTTATTTATACTTTGCGAATTGGTCGAACAGACGATAGGCTAAAAAATAGGTGTTGAAAAATAGACAATTCCGAGTGATATTTTATTTCGCTCTCTATTTGTAGAATACAGAAACTCGAGATAGTTTCTAAGTTACATTAAAGCAGCTGTCGTCTGCAGAAAGAGACACAAATTTCATTTGTTGTCTGCGAAATGTTTATTTGATCTTTGATGTTCCCTTGAAATATTTCTAAATCGTTATAGTCATATTATTTGTGATCGATGTACTTGTTATTTAAGTTCCATCTTTTTATAGAATCATGTTTATCTTAGTTATAATTGCGAACAAACAGAGGGAAATAATTGTCTGTTACATAACATATTTCTCCTTATGAGCGTTTGGTTGAACTACTTAAACAGAGTTTAGCTGATTTCTGTAAGATTACTTTGGTCGAGCTTCACCTTTAATGTTGAAGATTCCACGTAAGACAATGAACTATTGCTTCCGTTTGATACTAAAATTCTTTAACGTTCGATTTTAATTATCGGTGCATTGAATGCTGATTGATGATAAGCTGTAAATTAACGTGAAATATTATGAACTCGATTACGATTCATTGTAATAGCTCGTGGCAATAACTCATAAAATAACATAAGGCTTTGAACACAGTTTCGCTTATTTCTTATAAAAGGAGTAAAAATCCAGGTCATCTTATATTAAGGGACCATTTAATGGATGGATGTAATAATGGATATCCACATCCACACACTTAAGTTCAACAACCCAATGACTACCATCTTAATTGATAGATGGCTCAGGATAATACAGTATTACGTTAATGATGGCTTTTGTCCAATGGTGGCCTTCATGATTTTGATGGACAAATAGATGTAAATAGACATAGGTACAGATTAATTGATATAAGTAGCTATCGAAAAAATGGACAAAAAAACATTGTTAAATTTAAATATTGATATTAAACAACGAGCTAAACTAAACTAATTCTAGACCATATGAATAATCTTGTACTTAAATACGTTTGTAACAACAATGCATTTGAAAGATTAATTTAACCTAGTTAATTATTCTACCTACAATATACTGCTCAAAGTTATTTGAGGATTAAAGAGCATTTGTTGCTTTAGGCTGCCTTGATCCCTCCAGTGATATGTAAGGAATGTCGTCCATTCTGCAACGACTACTACATTTTGCTAACGTGGATGTTTATCATAGAAATAAATTGAAGACAATAAATAATTTCTGAGAGTTGATAAAGTTTTCAAGCATTTTAAATGCTACTTATAGCATCTACATTAGCTGTTTGATATTCACGTGTAAACATCATATAACATTTAAACTGGACTTCAAAATGTCTTGAGTTATTTATTGATAACCCATTAATTAAACTTATGACTATGTCGTACATTAATGGGGACGTTTTTTTTCATGCCATCGTATGGGGTTTGATCTTTGAAATGGATGGATCGTTTTGATGGATATTTCTACCGATTGGTAAAACGTGCTAAAACATTAATTACAATTAATTATTTGATTATTGGTTTGAAATCGGTGCACCGGATGGCGCTGGATCCGAATCCGCGCTTGCAAATTTACGAAACGAAACGCATTACTTCGATTACGCAGTCTGATATATCAGAAGCTTTTTTTGCTTTAAGAGTTATATTTATATAAGAGACTAATAATTTTTCTCTTTCTTGTTTAAAACTTCCACAATGTTTTTGAAGATTTGGGAAGTCTGGCCTAAACCCTTTTACGCCTACGAGAGGAGACCCGTGCCTAGTAATTGAACAGAAAGAGGTTAACGATTCACGTATTATAATTCCTATTATGTTTTTGTTACATATTATACTGCGACTATACGTGTCAAACGGTATTTATTAGTATTATAGTCGTTACTAAAAACATATAGTCGGTATTAAAAAACAAAGTTAGTCAAATGTTATTACATTTTCAGTTATCGGCGATTGTATTAATGTAAGATTAATATGATAAGCATAAAATAGGGTAAAGTAAATTACATGGTGGTAGAGTTTTATAAGTCTTAGAGGCGAACCTTCGTCGCCTGCGGCGGCACCACCGCTGCCTTATTTCTGCCTTAAAGCAGCAGTTTGAGAACTGCTGTGTTTCGGTTTGAAAGGTGTGATTAGGCAGAAAACACTGGACAGGAGGCATTCCAACTTTGTCCTCTGCAGAAGCAACATATCCACTTACGAACTCAGAAAGGACTTCAGTCCTATTTGAGGTTTGATGTGTATGTCCGTGGGTTGCAGTGTCCACTTACCATCAAGTGGCCTGCAGGCTTGTTTGCTATTCCGACAATATATAAATAAGGGTACATTTTATGCTTGTTATACTCGTATATAGTTATTATACAACAACGCCTCTACATTGTGCGCAGAGCTTTACACGAATACCCTTAGAATCTTGTCGCGACAACAAAGCGGCAATAACGTGAAAAAGATTGGCAACTCACTTTATGTGCTGTCGCCTAGCACCAGAAATATTTATATTGAGGAAGCTTTTCTAATTGTTATGTGCCCAACTGATATCACACATTCTCCATTTTGTATATGCATACATACATCCATTGATATAACGAAGATATATTACTGTATACGAATACGTAACGGTATGTTGTATACGAATACATTGTATTTTTTATTAAGCTTACTAATCTACTAAAGCTTACTAAACTACTTTCTAATAAATTTTATGTTGCTATGGTTTCGATCCACGACAGGAAATTCCAAATTAAGGGATCTTGACAATTTTTTATACCAATTTTATAAGCGGTCATCCATCCTTAGTAACCTCTTAAAACAACTCCATTTTATTTCTACACATGCATGTAATATACTTATCACTATGAAGAAGCTGGAATATGTATTAATGAAGTAAATACCCAACCTATAGGTACCGTAACCTGTATAAGTAGAGCAGTAATCCCTCACACCTCGCAGTGAACAAAGCTTTGCCCCAATTATCGCGAAGCTTAAGGCGTTTGTTAGACAGGATCTCTTAAAATTTTTCAGAAAATGCCAAGCGATTTCAAAGCAAACAAGGTAAAAATTTACGTTTGAAGAACGAGTACTTTCAATTGTAGAATATTTTAGTGTTATAAAAAAAATATTTATTTCAGGCAATAAAAATTAATGACACACCTTGGTTAGCTAAGAAGTATTTAGCATTTTTATGCTATACTAGAACTTAGTAAAGTGTTTCATATCATAACCACACATGTAGGAAATAGTTATATGCAATACGTCTAGTGATAAATAACTTATTATAACATTACAATTCGACTTTTAGTCCACGGAAACGCATTATCGGAATAAATAGTCAAAAATGTGATAATTTATATTTATTACGTACGTTTTAGGTAACGTATAAAATTAAGACAATTTGAGTTTAATTAAAAACTTGAGCAACTACAATCGATAAAGTCCGTCAAAAGATTTCCCATTTACATTCCGTTCATCCAGCAGGTATCATGAAAAGGTATTTTGCTATTGCTAAGCCAGCGTTATGCTCGCCTTTTGTGTTTAATAACTTTACTGTAATAAGATTAAAACGAAGGGCCGGCCGCTCGTTAAAAGTTATAGACAAACGCGGCAACATTTAGCCTTTCCCCTTCGTGGTCAACTTCGGAAACACAAATTCTCAGAATGTTTCTATTTCAGCAAAGTTGTTCGAACAATATAATCAAAAGCTATATTTCTTTAAGGAGCTGCTGAAATAATGGTCCGTTTACAAGTACCACAAATGAAAGAAAAGAAAAAAAGAAAAAATTCTAGGCATTCAGGTTTCCTGAAGATACTTTCCTTCACCATTAAAGCAAAGTGACAATTAATTTCTATTCCGAAAATAACTTCGTATAATCAGATTTGCGCGCTGGTATTCGAACCCCCGAGGTCGTTATCCTTAAGGTCTACGTACATAGATGGGATACTGAAAACGTACTCGAAACCGATCGTTACATTGGCTGGGCTTTGGGTGGTAATAATGAATATCATGTATTAAATTCCAGTGGCATATCATTTCGTTTCTGACACACGGAATCGGAAAATACTGACGTTAGACAACAAAACACAAATGAGAAAAGTTTTCGATACAAGGGGAGCAGGATAGAGGTCCTTTCAAATTTGGGAACGTTCATCCTGCAATGTTTTTAATGAAATTGTCAAGATAAGGTTGAGTTGACTGTAAATTCAATAGATGTGAGGTCCTCTGCATTATAGTTTTTTTAAATATTACTGCCAGTGAACGAATCTTAACAATATTATAAATATGAGTGCTTGTAAAGATGTTTGAATGTGAATTACTCAACTACATTAAGCGTTGAACGGATTTGGATAAATCTTGGCTATACAGACAGACCAAGCATTGATACATATGTACAACATACATATGTATGTTTTCTTATATTCCGATAATGCGTTCCCGTGAACTATAATGAACTGGTAAGAACGTTGATTTCACTCTAAACTTACCAATAGACGGCGCCGCGCAATAACGTATAAAAATTATTGTATAAAAACGAAGTATAGGTACGATAAAAATTAAATACATATTTTGTGCAACTTAGTACTAGCTGCACGTTTATAACAAAGAAAGAAAAATGAAGAACATTGTTAAAAAAAAGTATTTGACAAAATAATTAGGCTTATCATTTTCTTTTAACATAATTAGGAAAGAGCATCAGAAAGTTTGCGAATGTAGTGTTTTCTCCTGTAGGTGTAACAAATAGAACAAGGACTGATTAAGATGCAAGCGCCAGCGAAAACCCTACACTGTTGGCCAAAGAAATACGGTGTCTGACTTCAGTATCTTTGGAATAGTTGGCTATAACAAGTCCAAGAAAATATGGTTGTTAAATGCTTCAGGCTAAGGGTATGTAAGAGGTAAGGGTTCGTTGTCTAAGTAATACATAACTAAATATGGAACCATACCAGCATTAACAAAAAAATAACTGTTTCTTAAAATAAAATTAAGTATGTGAAATGCGAGTGCTTGGTTGATAGCCCAGTTTATGAAAATTTCGGCCTATCGCTCTGGTGGGTAGGTGTTCAAATCCCGGCACGCACCTTTAATTTTTACTAATAATCATTTATGTATTATGTGCGTATTACATAAAAAAAATGTCACTTTCCTTGAAGGTTAAAGGATACATCGCGAGGAAACCTGCATGCCTGAGAGTTCTCTTTAAGGCTCTTAAAGACGTGTGGAGTCCGCCTATCCGTGGTTCTTCAAAATTTTCATTGTGGTGGACTATGGACTAAACCTTCTTATATCTGAGAGAAAATTCGCCCAGTAGTAGGACAACATTGGGTTCATAATGAAGATAACGATGATGATGATAATGTAAAATGCAATAGTTTGCAAGCTTATACTGCACCATATCATATTGATATGCTACAGTACAAATAAACCGCGCTAACAATATAATGCAATGAAGGTTATGTTTGGGAAGTCCGAATTTATTTGCACGCTAGTATAACATAACTAGTGGAGAGTTGAGAACTAATTGTTTCGACTTGAAACAACGAGACGAAAAGCTCATAGCTTCTTGGACGAATTAATTGTAAATTACTACTGAAACTAAAGTAATAATGGCATTACGAAAAAAGAATTAAGTATTATATAAGTAAGTATAAGTATTAAGTACTAAAGGTATGTTTCGAAAACAGTTAATTATAATGTATATTTACCGAGAAGTATCGATTTTTGATGACTTTGCTGTTCATGCGCCCGCTTTTGCAGATTTCATTGATTTTTTATACGAACAGAGTAGCAAACGAGCATTCAGGCAACCTGATGTTAAGTGGTCACTGCAGCCCATGGAAATCCACATTAAAGCTCAACTAGGACGGAAGTCCTATCTGAGGTTGCATGTGATATTGAGGAGTACGTCCAGTCCAGTATGTTCTACCTAACTACACCCTTCAAATGGAAACACAGCAGTTCTTACACTGCTGCTTTACGGCAGAAATAGGTGCAGCAGTGGTAGCACCGTAGGAGAGCCTTCGACACAAGACTCTACCATCATCCATATTTTATTCTGCTGAATCGTTTGTATCCTATTCTGCTGTAAATCTGTAAAAAGCAAATAATGCTGACTACACAACGCTTTGCTATACATCAAGCAATTACTGGTTTTTTTTTTCATCGCGCAGTTCTTTCATTTGCGCAATGGAATATACAAGCAAACGATCAGTATTATATGCCGCGTATGAATGTAGTTTTCCTCTTAAAAAGTGGAATGAAAAAGAGGTCACGAGAATCATTATCTCCGTATGTCAAGTGGAAATAGAAATATCAAGTCTTTGTTGAAAGACTTTATTTACTAGTTTGTACGGGCGACTTTGTCCGTATAGATTTACGAAAAAAAGGTAATAGAAATTTTCCGTGAATATCCTTTGTTTTTTTTTAGCTTTGTGGTCTGTTTTGTGTGCCAAGTTTCATCCTAATCCATTCAATGGTTAACGCGTGATTGAGTTACAAACATCCAAATCTTTTACAGAATAGCAAATAAGCGTGCATGCCACCTGATGTTAAGTGGTGACTGCAGCCCATGGAACCAGAACGGAGGCCCTATCTGAGGTTGTATGTACTCCTGAGGATTAAGTTGCAATGTCTCCTAACCGGTGTCTTCTGCCTAACTACACCCTTCACACCGAAACACAGTAGTCCTCACGGCTGCTTTTCGGTCGTAATAGATGCAGCGGTGGTGCCGCCGCAGCCGAGCCTTCTACGTAAGACTCTACCACCATCGACGATATCCAATGGGAGTCAATGCATTTGACATTGCCAATTTTCTTTTAGCGTCTTTTAATTTCTCAAATTAGATCGCCGTGATACTACGGGATACCATAGCTTCTTGGTACACTTGCGTAGCCCGTACGTATGTTTTAGAACATTTAGAGTCTCAAAATACGTTAGGATTTCGGCCTTGCGATTACCAAAAAGATTGAAGATTGTCATAAAATTTTATTCGAAACCTTTAGGGTGGTTGAAAAATATTAGTAAGGGGTTGACCTTAACGCGCATCTCCATACATACATATTAAATGAGCGTGATAAAGTTTGCCTCCCCGAGTTGCGAAAAGAGCTTCGTGCTCAGTGAGACACAAAAAGAAATGCAGGAATCTTATATCTTCATATCGCAATATTATTTTAATATCAAACTAAGAATACATTGAAAAATAACTATCAAAAGAGATTATAAAACATGTTCCCACAAACGAGCGTACGATAATGTGATGTGGCAAAGTCTCATTTTATGCTTGGGGAAAAGTGTAATATTTTAGCAGTTATTTTCAGTTCTATTCAGGTGCTGTGTTAATACCGGGCGTGATGAAGCTCCTTTTTTGTCTTAAAGAACTTTTTCCGGCGGATTTAAGAGTAAAACCTCTTCTTGCATCCTTTAATTAACCGCAGCTATGTTTCATAAAAACGGGAACAGTAAGCCGACAAAGTCAGAGTGCAAAAAATATACCGGTAGAGAAATTAAATGTTATAACCTTAGGATATTGTGTAGAGTAGATATTATGATCTTTGAGGATACTGTTGCGTGTATTAAAACTACACGCATCTTATGTTTACTATCGAATTAACATTTACTTATGTTTGTTTATGCAGAGAAGCGATGTATTTTATAGTAGTTATACATTCACGGTTTAAATTTTTTTTAAGGCTAGTAAATAATATTTTTGTTTAGCCTTTAAAACATTTTTGACACTTTCTGCATCGGTTAAATAACATTCAAACTGGGCATTGCAAGATAAGTATAATTAATTTAGAAAAAGGATCAATAGAAATAATAATAAAAACAAAGCTGATTTTAAATATATAGAACGTATTAGATACATCTATGGGCACGTATGCCCATATTAAAATCGCATTTCAGAATATACAATATTTATTAAAAGGAAACTGTACAATTAAAT
>DWKW01000610.1:0-15544 GCA_018250115.1 Doberes anticus
TAAAATAATAATAATAATTGATTGATTCATTGACCATAATTTTGTTACATATAAACTTTTGGAACCCTAAAGCCTAGAAAAGCGTTTCTGGGGCCTAGTTATTATTACTAATGATCGCTAATTCGTTGAAATTCGACGGTATTTCATTGGAATTCAAAATAAACTCTTTTTCGCTTTCACGCACACTCCACAGACTATTGAAAAGGAAACATTTGAACGAACGAAATTCACACTCCAGTTGTCATACTGTCATTCCGACGTTTCAAATTTCATTGGTGACAATCTTTACTGTGTATGACTGTGGTAGTGTGTGTGATGTTTTGTGTTATTGATTTAATGTACTTTTAAGCATTATTATTAAAAAATATTAGCATTCCGCACTTCTTCTTTATATAAACTATAAGTGTACCAAATTTCATACTCCTCCGTCCGCGCAATTTTCGTAAAAAGGGATACAAAGTTTTTGCTTCACGTATTAATATATACATTATTAACTTCGTCCTCAAAAAGAGCAATGCATCGACATGCAACCTCATGCATGCATGATAAAACGTCTGTGCTCGTTGAGGTTTGATGTGGCCTAAATCGTTTCCAATTTTGTTAACATATTATAAAAAAGTATTTTCAAATAATAGTTTCAAGGTAGAGAGATGATCTTGTTACTATAATAAAGATATGTCGTTCCTTCGTAGTACGGTTGCGAAACAACAAATTCACTCATTGTCTCGGTCGGTCGAGCAGAAATATATTACCACTGCGTGGTGAAAATCACAAGGCACTCCGAGAGCGACTGCATAACTTTGTGAATAAGTGTCTAAGACAAGTGATATGTCAATAAACAAAATTCGTTGTGCGCTGCGACCGTACTACAGTCACGAATTCGATGCTCTTAATCTCTTCTATGCATTCATGGATAACCTGTCATGCATCTGACACCCTTCGCCATTTCAGAGAATATTTATTTCATTCGATACAAAAAAATGTTCCCTTAATGTTTCAAACATTACACCGACTTTTAATTTACAACCTACTCTCCCTTATAGACGCGATCCATACTTTATCATCATTTAAATATTTAACATCAAAGAGGTAGGCTTTTACGGAGCAGCTTTTGTCTTAACTCAGAGCAATGCAAATATACGAGTTTCTAAACTCATGGAAAATTGATATGGCGCGGTTGCGGCAATGAACAAGAAGCTCTTACGCTGACAAGTTAGTAGCTACCTATTTAGGCCCACAGTAACATAAATATTAATATCACAATATTATGTTCGGTATTGCTACAAACTAAAAATTGTTTGTATATTTTAAAAGATAACATTAATAGTGTTTATTAAAACATACTTAGATACTCGGGGATGGATCTGGCTGATTGTTGTTACGTGAACATCTAAAACTGTCATAATAGGAGGAGAATAACACATTTGTTTTTTCTAAAATTACAGTTCCATAGATGTATCTCCTCTCCTACCTACTTTCTCTTTTCTATTATTTTCCTCATAGCATCAAGCTAAGCTTGAAAAATTTCAATACAAATAAAGTCAAATTAATTATGTGAAAACCAAGTTCAACTTTGTCACTTTACAGACACTATTGGTCGAATTTCGATCACAACCAAGTATAAATAATTCGAGTATGCACATGTATTTTTATAGAGTACGTACTATCTTACGTTTGATAAAGGCGTTCTACCGACATAAAATTATCTACAAATACATTTCACAGAAAACATGAATCCCTCGTACAAAATAATTAAAATCATACTTACTTATTATCAACAACGAAGCCCGCGAATGTACCCTACATTTAATGTGCGAATACGCTCATGTCGAAAAAGGGCGTTGCAAAACTTTTGTATTAAGCTCATATCAAAGTTCTCAAGAGCAATAGAACAAAAGTTCAAGACACTGTAGATACATATTTGTTTGTACTTGATAACTTGGTACAAGTTCAATTTACGGTTAAGTACATTCCTCTTCAGCGTCGGGAATGTTTCACTGTAATCACACAACTTTGAGTGCGAGAAATCTTGAGTAGTCTTAATGTTTACGTAGAAAATGGGATACAAATGAAAACATGAAATTTGAATAATTAGAATTAAAATATTCAAATTCCCATGAATAAGAATGCGGTTCTGGCAATTTCTGTAGTACATTGATCTTCTTCGAAAGCGATTTTATCATTTCGTCTATTAATACATTGACTTATAAAGTAGCCGAGATCTTATCGCAGGACCTTAAATAGAGCAGAAAAGGTTACCTTGAACTTAGAAGAAATAAAAAAACGAGATTATAAGGCAGACCATTAACTTTAAAAGTATTTGAACCATTATTCATTAAAGTAATTCTTTAAATTAGTTTTATAATCTTAAATAGTTAAATTTATAATCTACATAAAATTTCCCTGATGTTAAACAAATTATTTTGAAAAAAAAATTAAATCACCTGCTTGGATATACAAGTACCTCCCTATTTTCTAAACTAATTATTGGTTAAAAAAAGATTACCTCCAACATTGAAACTTACGAACTTTACCTCTATATAATATTAGCGTCCATAGTAAAAGTATGATCAAAAAAGTCAAATTTATAGAAAATGCCCTTGTCACTAATGGATCCAATAACCTGTGGGATAATAATAATTAATTAGGTTACGATTCCACGTCTTTTTTCCCTTTCACCTAATCATAATGAGTGGTGGGGAAGAACAGTAATTTGCTTATCAAACACATGCTTGTCAGTAAAGTAAATTCATCATAGTGATGAAAAATGCAACCATGGAGTTCTCGATAACGTTCTCAATGGCAAAGACGCAAACAGCCTCGTTGCCAGTGTGGAAGGCTCGTGAGGAAACCAGGAGTGGAAACCTTACGGGTTGATAATAATGATGATGATGGAATCTAGTGAAGAATCTGGCACTCCGATTGTAGATGGTCGGAGTTCAAATCACAGAACGCATCTCTAAGTTTTCGCAATTATGTACGTGTTAGAAACTAATTATGTGTTCCTTTTCCTATATGCCTGAAAATTCTCCACCACGTTCTCAAAATGCATGTGAAGTCCGCAAACCAGCCAAACCAAAAAATTCAGTCATTATTGTGACAGTAATGGGTTGATGGTGAACCACAATACACATTTTGCAAAAAGATATTTATTATTTAAGATATTTATTTTTGCAAATATTTTCAAGCACAGCACTTACTTACAGACTAGTGGTTAAGAATCTCGAACTACCGCCCCAGACGGTCAGAGTTAGAATACCGGCAAATAATGTACGTATTAGAAATTCACTTGCTTTAACGGTGAAGTAAAACGTCGTGAGAATACCTGCAAGCTAGGCATGCAGAATTCTCTATGATGTTCTCAAAGGCAATCGAAGTCCACCAATCCGCACTTGGCTAGCAAGATGGACATTGCCCCTCTAATCTCCGAAAGCAAACCCTTGCCCAGCAGTGAGAGAATAACGAGTTACTGATATTTCACTTGTACCGTCAATACCAACCTCATAATCACCACTATCGTAGATCTTATATACACTGCCGTTTAGATGGACAATATACGCTAAAGCAAGACCAGATTCGAAATATACCTCTTCGCGAGTATTATGCATGGGTGCAAGACATATAGTGCTTACCAAACACTCTATAGGTATAATTGGCATCAAGAAATAGAGTCGAGTGTTTAATGAATACGTATATAATTGCGTAAATAAAAATTAATCCTGTTCATATAAGTTTGGCCCCTTCTATTTCATAGGTCGACTGTCGCGTTCCTTTATTAAATTTAGTATGCATCCTCTTAATGCATAAAATTATGAAAATTTATTTTCATTGATATCAGTTTTATAATTTTTTGTTTGGCAGCATAATTTTGAAGGAAATATGGAACATAGCAAAATCTTAAATTATTCTGTAAATCTAATCAGTAGTTTTGTCTGGATGGCGAAAAAGTATATAAATACAGACTAAAATTAAAAAAATACGAGTGTTCAAAGACCACAAAATAGTCAGTGTCAAAGAGTTTGTTTTTCAAATTACTCCTCAAAATGTTTCTAAAACTTCACAATTTTTTATTTTTCGCACTAGTTACAATAGCATTGAAATGATTTAAAGAGAAATTTGATATGAAAAAAATAAATAGTAAATCCTTCATTGCATATATTTCAGCATTCGTTAAATTTTCTTTGCATATGCTTAGTATTAGTAAACGTATTTTCAATTATTATCTGGAACAATGTACTTACAATGATTTAATTTTTACGATAATTTTACATGCGACAATGTAGCCCGATTTGATATAGGAAAGATTATTCTTTCCATTTTCATTTTATTTTCATTCCACTTCAATTCTATTTTCAAACCTATTTCTTTACATTTTCATTCCATTGTCATTTTATATTGTTCCCTTTTTATTCCGTTTTATTTAATTTTTTATCCTTTCCACTTCATTCCATTTCCATACCTTGTCATTTAATTTTCTTTCCCTTTTCCATTTTCATTTCTTCTAATATTCCTTTTCTTTTCCTTTTTATGCCTGTTTATTTTTCACGTCAATTTTACAGTACAGCCTTGCATTTTGTGTACGATCGAAAACATTTTATTTACCTGATGAACCTGGACGGGATATAAGAACAAAGTTAAATTAGTGTGTTGTCATCGATCCTTAAGACGTGTGCGAATTTTCAAGCAAATCGGACAGCTAGAAGTAGATGAAATTAACGTTGAACGATCTTCTTACAGTGATAGATAAGATACAAGCTAAGCGAATAAAAGCGTCTTGATAAAAAAACGTAATATTTTGCAATTAAAGCATATTCTCTGTACAACATAAAATGAAGCAACGTTTTATTTATATCGCATGCATATATTAAAACTCATGATCCACAGGCTTCGCGTTTCGAAGCGTCACTTGGAATAATTTAGTCCTTGATTGCACCCGACTGTTTTCACTAAAGCGAGATTGCATAAATTACAGTTCAACATCCCGACTACATTACATTGGCACAGACTCCAAACGTAAGATTGTCAAGAAAATAGCCTTCAATAAACAAACTCCAAACAGGTTATACGTGATATATTCAGTTGCATTATTTGTTGTAAAAATGTTTTCCTTGCTATCTTCAGTTTGAGAAAAGTAATTCAATCGCTTTGCATTTGAGGATGCCGGCTTTATTTTTTTTTAAACGCCTTTAAATTCGATATGGCACTTCTAATCACAAAATCCTGTGTGGTGAGCAAAGAGCCATTACGACTCCTTTTTATAACAGTCGCCGTGTCGGCTCGCTTTACTCTCTTGATGAGTCCCCGGTGTTTCATTTTCATTTTCATCTTCTTTACGTAGGGTAATCTGTCATGAATACCCTTACAACGCTGGAGCGACAGAGTACTGTACCTGACTCCTACATGCTAAAATTCGACAATCTTCAAAATCGTGAGCAGTCTAATGTCGTTAACAAAATGCATAATTGCACGATCAATAGTAGTTGACACAACCTATATCGTTCATTCTGTAGGAAATCTATATGGCTTGATATATAACTTTCAGAAAGTTACGTTGGAATATATTAAGAATTTAGTAATAAACACCCCACCCCAGACACAGATGCGCCATAGCAACATATATTTGTTACTTAGGTATTTACTTGTAACGTTTCAAAACTCCATATTCATTTCCAAAGCCCTTCGTTAATGTATTCAATATGCTGATGCTAAGACAAACGTTTATCTACAACTACAGCCGCCATATTTTATTGAAACTACTACCTACATTTAATAACTGTATAAGAACAAGTAAGTTTTTGGTATCTAATTTGTCACATTTGGATTTTGAGCTGAATTTCTTATTTGGAAGCGTTTACTGCTGATAGCAGAGCACATGAATTTTTTCTAAACCTAGAGTGACAAAATTAGAAATCAGCCCCTGGGAAACTTTTCCCATACTTGATTCGACACCCCTAAAAACTGTGTTCCGAGTCAAGCAGAGACAGCTTATAGACTTCTATATACCATACAGCTTAGGACCAAGCACTAGGTCTCCATATACTTGGACATCAATCACGATCACTCACGATATGACCAATTTTTACCCTCTTACTTCGACTGTACAGATATCCGTTAAATAATTTAAGGGATGTCCGTCTGATCCTCAGGAGAAGCTATTAGGATTAGAAGCTTACTTACGGGAATGAGTAGAAAGACCGTGTCAAAAGCTTTTTTGAGGTCCAGGAATACCGCCGTACAAGATATTTCGAAATTAAAGTTGTTAAAGCCAAAACTGCATCCACAATTAATTTTCTCAGTCTAAATCCGAGGTTTTAATAATAAGCCGTTTCCCGTTTTTTTTTAACTTTCTAGGATTTTCAGTTCTTAATTTACGTGGAAGAATACATATAAATAAATATATGAATAAGTAGTATAGAAATACGATATTCATGTTAGCCATAATGTTTCGAAACCGATGGATTAATTTTTCGATCAATATAGTGACATTAACGTCAGTTATCTTCCTAAAAGCAATAACAGCGTTCGAAGTATGAACTCTCCTTAAAGTGAAGACCCGTTCTAGAAGCGATAAGTTCCGCGAAGCATTATCTCGTTAATAACAATTCCGAGATACCAGCATATCTGTCTGAAACCACTAATAAGGCGAAGCGGGGTTATCTGCAACTACTGAACAGCTATAATTGCTAAACTGCGTTTTCCAATTGCCATTTCATTTGGTAACTTCTGCAGTCATAGTACATCTCGACATCACACAAGTAAGACATCTTTTAATTCCTTTCTTTATTTTTGCTTACTTTATTCTGATACAATGTTCTTTATTTGCAGTTTAAATTACTTAACCAAAATTTTAAAAAATTCTTCGTTAAAGCAATAGCAACACTTTATATCCATTTTTAAAACTTCTGTAGCATTAATCCTGTGCATTAATAAATTTTATAATCGGATTTAGTGTCGTAGTAAAAATTTAATTGCAAACGAAACCTCAAATCGAAAATGAAATCTCTGAATTTGAAATCCGTAAAATTTTTAGTCCGTAGAAATCCGTCTCCCAGATTTACTGGAGGTTTAAATCTAGATTTTTAAATATTTTAAAACTATCCTTAAACTTAAAGTCTTCATAACTTCCAACCCTTTAAAATAAATAAAATAAACAATTTTTATACTTAATTATAAATCATTTTACTACTTCTTAAAACAAGTATTATTGAGACTTAAATAATTAATAACTATAAACATTCTTCAAGTAAGACGTACATATTTGTACATCAACAAAAATATAATTGTAAAAACAGTAAACTGTAACGGAATTCCTTTACCTTACTAACCCTCTCAAAATACATATCTGTGTTTGGCTAGTCAATACAATACTTATTCTGGAGGGTAATTGCAATTGTTTTCTTGGCTATGTTCATTTGGGAGCTTCCAATTCCCACTTTAATCAATTCTGGATCAGTTACCGTAATTGGACACAAATGGGAGCCGCATCACGTAATAATACTAGTGACTCATCTCGGCTCTGCACGGGTAATCTAAATATTTACGGCTTGTCGACCTTTGTACCTGCTTGTAGGTATGATTAGTGCAACTGCTCCGTTAATGAAGAAAAGTATCATAAGATATTTTAATTATCGGTTTCTTATCAATAACTCACTATAGACAGGCGCGGTAAAAATTTTGCCGAGTGGCTGTTAGTGCTAAAATGACATGCTTGTTTCTGTACTTCAAAGGGTACTTTTATCTGCCAGTGCTTTTGTTATCGTTAAATAATCATCATAAGCTGAGTTTATGGTTTTCGAGAACTTAAGAACTTATCAACTTACCAGCTCCCAAGTGACCACTAACCCCTCTACTAGTGGATTAGCGCTGTAGAAGTAGCAAGTCGTCCACAATTGTAAAATAACATCCGTTCCCAGCATTTGGACTCTAATTAGAGTTGTAGCAACTTTTGACGCGCGATGCTTTTATTAAATAAATGTGTTACCGTTCCCACCGCTCGGCCTATAATATGAAAAAATCAGAACTGTTTTAATGGAATAATTCTAGATACTGTATTTTGAAATCTTGAACCTACCGCTATAATCGTTTCTAAGATTAGCGTGTACAGACAGACAGACGCGATCGGAATTTAGTTTTTAATGTATTTTGCTAGTTATTTTAGGTATATAGGTAATGTATACATACTCATACTTATACGATTAACACCAGGTAATTCGACAACAATTTGTTCGGTGAGGTTACAATTACGTATGATTCAAATCTATTCATGTTTGGCGAACAAACATACAAATTGATAAACAAAATTTTGTTTGTTCTGTCAGTATCTAAAAACTATTTAAGAGTATTGTTAACGGCCCCGTTAAAATGTAATAAAAGCACAGATAAACAATACTAGTCCATAAATAAGCAACAGAAATAGAAAACTTTATGTCCCTCCGTAATTATTACAGGTAAGAAGAATTGCACGACACTACAAGCGATGCATAAAACTTCATTGTTTAACTTTTAATTACTGCTAACGACATGACGTTAAGATCTGTAGCTACAGCTTCAAGTTTTCTCTTGTATTCATATTATTAATATAGGTAATATTTCTCAGAGTTTAGCACTTTTATTATCATCCTGCAAAATAATATACGCTGTTGAGTAGACAAGAATTTTCAAAACTTGAAGTAGCCGTTTAATAGATTCTAAACTAGTACAGTACAGTTTTTAGTTTTACAATTTAGTACAGAAAAGAAAAAGCAATAATTTTTAAAATAAACCTCGATGACTTGCTAATCAGACACAAAATTTTGATTAAGTTTTTTAACTGCAAATTACCTTACCTTTACCTTACCTTACCTTAAATTACCTTTGTTTTATTGTCACGTATATTACACCACTATTTAAAATCCAACCAACTTTCGTAAAAAAAAATGCGTGATGCTCAAATAACAGGCAGGTAAAAAGATACGATGTCATCGGCTTCTCCTTAGTACTAAAATATAGTCCCTAATAAGATTTTATTCCAATTTTTCAAAATTCGACCCTACTGTTATTCACTTTTTAATGTTTTTGGCTTTTTGTGGCGCAATTAATAAGTATGTACGTATGTATGTATGTACAAAACCTAATTATATAGGGACACAAATAACAGAGTGCTTAACAAAGCGACCGAAGCAGCTACTACAGCAGATAGGCAGATTTTCTACTCGTTATAGGAGCAGCAACGCATCCACATACAAGCTCAGGTAGAACTTCCTTCCTAGATGAGGTTTGATATGAATGTCCATGGGATGCAGTGACCACTTAACATCAGTTGAAACGAGCATGCAGTCGTTTGGTGTTCTGTTAACATAAAAAAAACTTGCCTTAGATCTCATGAATAATAAACCCTACAATATACCCCTTCCAGGTAAATATGATCAGTGCTGTTAAGCCTGCCATATTTATTTCGATAAGTCAACTTCAAATACAGACTCTTTTATATTTAGGTGCCATTTTAATACTCAAATCTACAACACTTGGAATTCAATTATATTTCAGAATGAAAGCTGCACTGATTGTGTTGGTCCTGGCGTGTGCCTTGGCGCTGGCTTACGGCGACCTGGTTTGCGGCTCCGGGTACTGCAAGCAGCACCCTTGCACCACCCGCGTCGCTTCCAGCAGCTGTCGCGCACCATCACAGTATCGCCTTAATCACGCCGGCAAATGCGCTTGCTGTCCAGCCTGCGTTACCTTACTCTGTGAGTATTTAAATATTTTCAATATTTATGTTTAAAATTCCACCTGATCCGGTTCGTTGTAGTTTTTAATTCGGAAAAATATTTTTTACGGCAATATATGTATATAGTGCCTGGATTTCCTCAACCAATCTGATAGAAATAATCCTGACGACATGTTTGGAACGCTCAGTGTATCAATCGTAATTTATTCTGGATTATATACTACTACTTAGCTAGTCAGGTACTTAGTTTGCCACGGCCAAAAATTATTGTTAGCTACGGCTTCTAGCTACAGTTGTAGGCAACGTAATTAATTACATAATTATATCCACCTATAAATAAGTGAGTGATAGCCTAGTGGTTTGATTGACCTCCCTTTCCTGTAGGTCTAGGTTCGAAATCCGGCAAGCAACTCAAATTTTTCGGAAACGATGTGTGATGTATTACAAATTAATTATCGTGTGGTAAAATAGTGTATAAAAATATCGTGAGAAAACCTGCATGCCTAAGAGTTCTCCATAGTGTACTCAAAGGCATGTGAAGTTCATTGAAAAGAGACATGTGTCCAGCAATGGGACAATATTGGATTGACGATGATAAACAGGTGGTCCATGTACCTGTTTATTTGTTTTTAATATATAATGCCTTTTATGTTCTGCTGAGACACATGAGTACCACATCGATTTCTATCTACTGAAACACCCTGGGTGGCCACCCAGCGCGTTTAGGGAGGCTCTGGAATTTTCAATTGAACGCGGCTTGTCCCGAGGTATAAGAGCGCGGTAGCTTGCTGCCAAAACAAAATGACGTCATTTCCGAGGTCGCGACCAACCAAGCAATCAGAGCCACTACTTTTACCGCTCGTGACTTCATAATCGCTTCTCCACTATGCCCACTGCTACTCAGAGATACACGCTGAGAAATAGCTTCACGTCAGGTGTTCACCAGCGTTCTACAGTGGTCATAGTCCACTACATCTGAATTTAAATCATGACGATATTTACGGTATGATTTATTGTCTTTTTCAGCTGAAGGGGCCGCTTGCAAGACCTACAGCAAAGAACTGGGAGAGACTCCATCCGCCGTATGCAGTGAGCCACTCCTCTGCTTAAAAGGCGTCTGCACCAAAATTCCTCCTAGAAAACCTTAAAGCTAAATGCTTGTACTAAAATACTTTTACTATGTCTCACAGATATTGAAATGTAATATTTGTTTTTTCGAACCGACTACATGAAAAAATGTCATATTTAATAATGCTATCAAATCGAATATAATGCAAGTACATTACTAAGACATTCTATACTGGAATTATAAGCACCTCCTTTATAAGTAGAAATATAAAGTTTTTTTTTTAATTTCTTATTTTTCTACACCTTTTGATTATGTAAAAACATTATATTATATAGGAATTATAAGCACCTGACTCCTTTATAGGCAGAAATGTAAATGTTTTTTTATGTTTTATTTTTCTACAACTTTTGATTATGTAAAAAGAATACTGATTGAAATCAAATTTAAAAATTTAATGTTTTAGCTTCAATCAACTACAACAAACGTTAATTTATTAGGCAACCCTCAGAAACCTTTTAAAATGAAGAAGAGAATGAAAACTTATTTATGAAGAAAGGAGAAGATTTACGATTTTTTAAGAAATCTTACAACATTTTAAAGACGAATGACTGTGTTCGTCTTTTTTGATATATATTAAGATTGGAATAGTAAGTACCTAAGTACTGTAGGAAGTAACTGTACCATAATTCGTATGAAGCGGATATTAAAAAAATGATAGATGCTTATATACATTAATATCTGAATTAATACACTTTTAATGTCAAAGGAGCAAAAAATCAGCATGCACACCACCATCGAGGTACCACCACTACTCCCCATAAACAGTGGAAGTCAATGGAAGCAGTGACAACTAACGTTAAATATTGCCGAAGTCCGTTTGGATCCATGTGGATTAGTTTCTGTAAATCCTAAAATTTCAGTCCTGGACACATAATTATTGTTCTATGAAAACTATTTGTCTATCCGTTAAAGATAATTCCAAAAAGAAAAGAACAAAAAAAGTATTTTCTTACAAAAGCCAATTTGCATAATTCAACGCAATATTTACATAACAATTTAGTACTAAAATGAACCGTATAATCTATGTACCGTAAAGAATTGCTGCCTTCACGAAAAGGGAGAGAAAAAAGTGAAAATATTTTCTACGGCAAAAGTAACTTCCCGAACATTTAAAAACCAGCCAACCGTTCACACTCATAGGAACAGAAATCTAAATTTATCATTTTAATTTTTGCCCAGTCGGAAATCGAACCGTGGGCCATCGTGGGTCCTCATCATTGCTTACAATATTATTGTCTCACTGCTGGGCACGAGCTTGCCCTGAAAAATCAGAAGGGTGTATAGCCATAGTCCACCACGCTGGCCTAGTTAGAAATCATTCATTCATTAGAACTGCGTGGTTGGTACAAAGGTATCTTTGATTTCTCCATTAGGACCTTCGTTTATTAACACGAAGTTGCACTAACCTCGCAATCACACGTCACAATCTGGACTTTTACTTAAATATGAATAGTCTTAGACGCCTACGACGATGATAAAACCGATATTAAAAAAGTGATACTGATATCGATATCGTAGCCAAATATCGGTTATCCAACCGTTACAGAAAACTACCGATATCTTCCATATCTAAAAGGAGACAGAAGGCGTTTTCTACTTAGTCCTTAGGAGCAGCACCGTATCTTCTTACGACCGATGTTATACAGAATACATAAGGTCGGATGCTATTGCTACAGGTAAAGAAGATAAATATCCACATTGCAGATGATAAAATTTAAGCGGGTCGTCGCATAATGCAATGTTGGTATAAAATAAAAGGACTGCTTTTAATGTTATGTTAAATATTTTGATTTGCCGGAGACTTCAATCGTGTTTTGTTAAAAACTAGCATTCAAACTGCAAATACGTGGACTATCGCTAAACTATACAAAATATACTCATTTGTTAAAACGACTTGCGCCACAGAATATATGTACACGTATATGAATGGTATGGTACGTTTGTGGTACTATGGCAGAGTCCTTCCCGAGCTTACTGACAATAACTCGCCACGTCGTAATTCGCTTTTGATTGCGTTTAGGTAGCGTAGATATGGAAACTCGCAACCGAAATTCTATCGTCTGCAGTGCTGATATCCTCTTTACATCTTATGGCAGCATTTATAAACGATGTTTGATCATAAATCTACATATTGAATAATTAACCCATTAATGTCCCACTGCTGGGCGCGGGTTTTGTCTCAGAGATGAGATAGTTTAGGTCATAGTCCACCACGCTAGCCAATTACGGATTAGCGTTCTTCACATGCCTTCGAGAACGTTATGGAGATCTCTCAGGCATGCAGGTTTCCTCGTGAGGAAAACATCGTGATGTTTTCCTTCACCGCTAAAACGAGTGACAATTAATTCATAACACACACATGATTTCGAAAAATTTGCAATTGACAATATTTAGAGAAATAGAGATGCGTGCCGTTTTTTTACACCTCGACCCAACGTAGCGAGGTCGAGATGCTTAACCACTAGTCTATCACTCATTCTACATAGTAGGTAGGTTAAATAGTCTGCCCGGAAATGTGACTAGTAAAAACATTCATTACAGGCCTTCAACGCCTGAGCACTGGTGTCCGTAATAAGAAACGGGCGCTAAAGAAGAATGAAAGCTCATAAACATTTTATGGATTTCTACTGTTTGTCCTCACAGCGCCGCTCGCCCTTGCTGCCCCTCATTACAGTTCAGAAAGGTGAAAATATTATGAAAATATTAAACTTTCTTTGTAGAAGCGAGTATTACAATTTTATGATCTTTATAATCATTAGCATAATCGAACTTTCAAATAAGGTCAGGGTCGGGTTTGATTCTCAACGGCAAAAAGATTAATAAAATTTAAATTAAACTGTTTTTTCTAAAGAACACTTCATATGTTTTAATTTCGGTTTACCTTCCGGTTGGTGCAGGTACTTTAAGGGCATGGATGCTTCGGGAAGTACCTGTGTCGAATAGCCAGAAGGGAACCAGCTACCACATCTAACACTAGCTGCGTCGAAGACACGGCGCAACATACACTGGAAGAATGCCCTGCATGGGCCAGTGAGCGCCGTAAACTGGTCGAGGCTGTGGGAGACGACTTTTCACTTCCTGGGCTGGTCAAAGATATGACTGCAAGCAAGAGATCGTGGAGTGCGGGGGCTTTCTTCTGCGAGAAATTAATATCGCAGAAGGAGGCTGCGGAACGGGAGAGGGAGGTATATCAGATATCCGATTGTAATAAGAAACTAAATAATAACAATAATTATTTTTTTTTTTTTAATTATTGTTTAATGTTACAATTATGCATTATAAAATTGTAGTCAGTGAGTTCAAGCATTATTTGATAGTTTCATTAAAGAAACAGTAACGGTGTAAGATACTATTTTATAGTGGAAATTCGATAGTTTCAGAATTGGTTACGAGGCTCCATAACATCCCCAGTTGGTTTAGAAAGCAAGGTGACGTCAATATAACAGTGGCTGAGCGGACGCAACTGAAGAGAAGTGCCATGTTGCACTATTGTTGCTAAATGACATACAATAAGGACGTACAGAATACATGAAACAGTCGCTAACGAGCAGCGAGACAGGAGAGCGCCTACTGAAGTTTCTATTGTAACTACTATCTTAAATCATTTTTAAATCTTTAGTAACCATAACCATATTATGCCACAAGTTCTACGACTATAAAGCTTTCATCTTATTATTTATTTTTGAAGCTCATTATTACTGCTAGCTACCACACCACGTTAAACAGAAACTTCGTACAAGATATGTGTACGAACATCTACATTGACATTAAACTGCCTTAGCTATGCTCTCCGTAAATGTCAAAGGTCGGTTACACCGCTACAACTGCCTATTTCCGTTTATAACGTAGCAATGCAAAGTCAAAGTTACGCGCTTTACCAGTTGACATTTACGCAAAAGCGCGTTCCACTCAACAGTCTTTCTTTTTTCTTCATGTAAACAGAATAGCAAACGAGCATGCAGGCCACCTGATGTAAAGTGGACTCTGCAGCCCATGGACATTGACACCTGAAGTTGTGTGTGGATGCGTTACACCTGAGAACAACATTGGAATGCCTCCCGTCCAGTGTCGTCTACCTAACTACACCCTCCAAACCAAAACACAGCAGCTCTCACGCCGCCGCAGGCGAGCCTTCGATATAAGACTATACAACCATCAATTAACAGGTTTATTAATTCAATTAATCAATTGACACTACCTTTATTAAACAGGTTCAAAACTGAAAATATACCGAAAGGTGAGCAGAAGTTATTGGTATAGATTTTTATTAGGTGTCATAAAACGGGCCTACGGACGGAATAAAATTCGAGCAATATTGTCGTTGTGATCATCTTTACGGTATATAATAGAACGGCGATAAACAGACGTGAAGTAGCTATAAAGATGTATTGAGGATAAATCTAAAGCTTTTATCGTGCCACCTTCTGCTTCTGTGATGTAGGGTTTATGTATGTCTGGAAAACCTGTAAGCATGCAATCGCACCGTTTTAATTAATAAACTAAATAATAAACCACCCGCCACCGTGTCGCCGCATAAGATTGCTTTAAAATATTTTACATTCTTAAATCGAACTCCAACTATATGACGGCCAATACTAATGGTGATGTTTGATGGTGGTAGATTCTTATGTCGAAGGCTCGTCTGCGGTGGCACCACCGCTGCACCTATTTCTGCAGTAAAGCAGCAGTGTGAGAACTGCTGTGTTTTG
>DWKW01000611.1:0-15542 GCA_018250115.1 Doberes anticus
GGTAGAGTCTTATGTCGAAGGCTCGCCTGCGGCGGCACCACCGCTACACCTATTTCTGCCGTAAAGCAGCAGTGTGATAACAGCTGTGTTTCGGCTTGAAGGGTTAGGCAGACGACACTGGACGGGAAGCATTGCAACATAGTCTTCAGGAGTAGCAACGCATCCACTTAACATTAGGTGGCCTGCATGCTCGTTTGCTATTCTGTTATTATAATACCTTACCGCTTACTCATAATAATCTCAAAGCTTTATATTTAAGGAGTACCAAACGAGCGTATGCTGCCTGAAGTTGAGCGTTTACTGAAAAACATGGACATCTATATCCAGTCTTTAATAAGTGCTATCCGAGGTTGTAAGCGGATGTTGTTCAGCTCCAAAGGGCTAATTTGCAATACCTCCTATCCAGTATAGTCTGCTCGACCACACTCTTCAAACCAAAACACAACTAGTACTGCTGCTTTACGTTAGGAATAGTAACAGTGACGGTATCCTAACAAGCTTTCCCCGTAAGACTCCACGGTAAGTTAATCAATTTGTTTATTAACTAAACATAAATTAACGAATAACGTTTATTCAGTTTTAAAAATCGTTAAATATGCGCAATGCGTATAAATTTCCACCGCCGTCTATTGCTAGCTGTCAATCACTTTAAGCGTACTACGTGGCTACTACATATTAATAGTTTGTAAGCGATTAATACGTAGTCTATTTAAGTTTGTGGCGCCTTGACATTGACGACGCCCTATACTGGCATCCGGTACGCTATATAAATCACCCTAAGCCCACCACTCACGATTATGTTCTTTATCTACCAATTTTTTTTGTGCAATATGTAACAGGATTTCACGCTTCTTTATTGGATTTTTTGGACAGAATTATTAGTATTGAAATTTATTATTATAATTGCTTTGTTCAGACACAGCTACGAGATCGTTTGGTTTATTTGACGATTGTTTAGACTTTGACACCCGAAGTAACACCTTAGTCCTTGATAACGTTTAGTACAAGGCCCGTCATAACACATTAAATCTAAAACTCTGGAAGAAAATTTCTGTTTGTCGTCAATTTTTTTATATCGAAAACGGCACAATCTTTTATTACTAGCTAATTTACTATATTTCTCCATATTTAAATTCTGCTAACTATGTAATGATATTTTATCAATATGTGTTTATGTTTGAAGTTTAAAATCACCCCAAAAAAAATCACTTTATTCTTATTATCAAATGTTTTATTTATATACAGGATTTTCGTATTATTTAGTTATTCCCTACAATCGGCGTCCTTTTTATTGTTTTAATGCCCTCAGAAAAAAGAATATATGATTAAACATTAGAGAGATTAGAGACCGAAATTTCGTTACCTCATCCGCTCCCCATAGAATGATCTCCACCCAACTTCTTTTTTACTACTAATGATATTGATAATTAATTTGTCGGTGCCGAATCGTATTGGCGAATGAAAAGTACAATTAATATTACAAAGTAAAGTAAGTAAGAAAAGTAAAGTATAATATTTAGCTCTAATAATAGTAGTAATAATTAATATCTAAATTATTAATTGGACAGCTGGAAACAAGAGCATGTATATGATATCGATGTTGGCAACAGACGGAATTGTGACGAGAGCACAAGAGCAAGTGATGGCAGCTATTCGACAAGCTAGTGTTGTAATTGTAATTTTATAGCTATCGTTAAGAACTTCATCCACTAGCAGTTATTATGGCAATTCAGAGTAGCAGACTTTTCTTCACGAAATCCTTTTGATAATTTCCACCAAACATGCATGGGTGCATTAGTAAATGCAACATAGTTATACAAGCTCCTAAGAGCAGGTTAAATATCTATTCAATTATTCAAAAAATAATACTCAATATTTTCTTTATATTACGCCAAATCGTGGTTGGAGATCTTTTATTTATTTAACAAACCAGAATATTCTTGTTTTAAGGGTTGTAATTAAGATTATCGGACGGTTGGCGATACATAAACTCTATTGCATAGATCTTAACGTTCCAACTGTGCAAACTGGGACGACTGACGTTAATCTTTTGCGGCTGCTATGGCGTAAGCGTTTACTAGAATACATTTTTCCTGGGACGCCTCACACATTACGAAAATATTCGCATTTTTATAAGATTTTATTCTAACCAGTGTTCCGATCTAACAGATTGAATGACAATGTTTTATGAATACATTTTAAAATAGCTGTAATATTAAAACAATAATATCTTTATGAATTTTGTTGCATAATTAAAGGAATTCTTAATACAAAATTTGCTATATTGGGCAATTGAATAATATTTTTTTATTCTGTGTAATAGAACGACGTATTGTATTTTTTTTATATACTGAAATTCATTTTATTTTATTTCAGTGTTTAATTTTAACGTAAATTTTTTTTTACGTTTATTGAATGATAAAATTGTTTGATATAACTGTCTCTGTAAGATCTTTGTAAATAGCCAAATTTGTGCACATAAATTATTGTGTTTTTGTCTTCGTCTTATACATGTTCTTGTATAAATAAATGACCAATACTACTCTTTAACACTTTTACTAGTAAAAACTTCGGGAATTATAAGTTTATATCAACTGTCCCGTCGTACGCGTCTTGTCTAATATTCTTCGTGGAACAGTTTACTAAAAATTTATTTCTTCTGCGACTTCATACGTTAGTATGCTTATATTTGTAGAACTTCTTAGAGCTCGTTTTACATTACGAAAAAGACCTGATTGTGAAGTGGATATTTTGAATTGTTATGTTCCCGGAAACAAAGTCAAACGCATTGTGAGGAGTCTTTTCAAGCATTTTATTATATTTCCACGATTTTAGGCGGAAATCATTGGATTATCCAGCGGACACTGATATGACGTAGCAAGATCGCGCGTGCCGCGTTGGACGCGCGCCAGCTACGGCGGCCCGGAGACGGCCTGTCATTGCCATTACTGCCCCAATACCCTATACGCGGTGGTCACTGTTATAGCATATTGTACTATACAAAATTTAGGACGGGAGAAATAACGTCGAAAGATAATATTGCTTTACTCGTGTTCTTACTTTTTATTTGACTCTTGCTGTAGGTAGCAGTTTGCTGCCAAATTCGCAAGACCTCATACCATTGTTTTTGTTAGTAACGTAGTAGAAAAAAAAACCTACAAAAATTTAAACCATACATACATATATTCATATATTTGTACCGGATCCGGGTCGTATCGTAATGGCTTACGTAAGTTAACAAACTGTAGTGAAGTATCTTTACATCCTTATAAATCTCAGCGCTAAACAATAACAAACCGCTGCCAACATTCACACAGACCATTTGTCTAATAAGATTGATAGCGCATCTTCTGAAGTGGGTAACGATATTTGTATAAAGACTAACAAAATCGAAAAGCACTCGAAACGTTATACCGTATGGCAAAGCATCAAAATTAAGGCACAGCGTAATATAATTAAACGACAAACATGAACATCTGATTGATGAGGGCAATTTTGCACTTGGCATTCGTCAATCAAATGCTCTGTATATAAATGCATACTATTTTAAGGAAAATCTTATACAGGAAGAAGGAAAACTATGCCAGAATGGTGCCAAAATATTTAACAAATATTCCTTTTATGGCACGGGCACGCAACGTCGATCTGGCAATTGACCGCGGCCGTACATAGCACTTGTCCAAGATATTATTACGAGTGGCGACACGTTTTAAGCTTTATCGACAATTATACAAGAATGTAGTTATTTATGTATAAAGTAATGAACAATCATTTTGACAGTCGTGAGCCGAAAAGATTACTAGCCGACCTTCGAAGGTCCGCTCCAGTTGTTTGTGGCACAATGCATCTCGCGGAAGCCGTGGCGGGCCACAGTCACCGGTCATCGCGCCAAAACATGCGGTTAACGCGAGGCCGTCCCCTTTACGCGCGTGTAAGGAAACGTTTTTTCAATAACAATTGTCACTATGATAAAGTATACTTGACGTTGCACAATTTGTTTACATTCTTTGAAACCGTCTCGTTTCGTCTGAAATAGGTCTATCCCACATCAGCAAAAAAAAATCATCGTGTTTATTAAAGCTATGCCGTAAAGCCCGACACGTAAGCAATACGTTACATTAGATAATATTGATACCGCCTTTTTTTACTTACTACATAATGCTCGTGCCATCGTCCGCATTGATTAAAGTTATACGTAATTATTAAGTACGTTACAGTTAAGGTAGCGTTCGAAAGAAACGCATTCGATCGATCGACGTTTTTCCATAGACTTACGTTGCAAAATTGGTCTCCATGAAAAGCCCTCATTTTTAACGGGATCTTACATAGCCTTGGCCCACTCTAAAGGTGCATTCTAAGTATTGGTAAAATAATCTTTGTAATCGGATTAGTAGTTTCGTATATTACCTCCTACATCCAAAGAAACAAACTTTATAATATTAGTATAGATCTGCATAAATCTGGCAAATTTTGAATGTTAACAAAAATATACGAAGGCGATCTACAAAGGTAAATACAAGGTACATATAAAAGGTACAACAGTAAATCATCGATAATTGATTGTTTTTATACTTTCCTTTTTTATTTCCAGACAAGCATGTTCGCCAAAGTACTTTGGATAAATTATGGAGCAAGCAGTCGGGGGCCATACAAATGCTCCTGTCTATATTGGAGGTATAAACTATTGCCATTTTTATCATTTGGCCTGCATGCTCGTTTGCTATTCCTTTAAAATAATAATAATAAAACCATTCCACCACGACGCCCAAGTGCGGATTGGCGGTCTTCACATGCCTTTGAAAACATTATAGAGAACTCTAAGGTATGCAGGTTTCCGCGCAATGCATTGCGCTTCACCGTTAAAAGCAGTGAAAGACAGAGTAGTCTTGGCTATTTCTTTTTAGTCTGATGGAAAAATTAACAGCATTCCTAGTCCTAAAGAATATCGTGAAGAATTAAGGAATAGCCAATGGTTTTGGAGATTTCGTTAATAATTTTAATATTTTGTATCTAAATATCCAATTTATTTTAAATACTTTATTAATATGTTTATATTACTTTTGATATTTAACATGTTGTGGTCACTTATAATTGTATAGGCATTTAGAAAGAAAAGTCTTGTAAAATTTATTGTCAATTGTTAATTGTAAAGTATGTTAGTGATTTTATAAATAAATAAACGATTAAACGGAAAAAAAAAATATTTTCACAGAATACGAGGGATACAGCCACATCCACGTACATAACAGCAATTTTAAGAGAAACGCTTTGTTTAAAGCAAGGGAAGGGAAAAAAGTGTTCAGGTAAGTGAACCTTTTTTACGGAAAAAGTACTTGGTTAAGTTGAGCTGAACAAAACATGTTTTCACAAATAATATCCTTAAGTAGCTCCCATTGAGGCACCAGGAGTCAAGAAGAAGGAGAGTAAAAAGATCGGGAAAGAAAATATAGCGCCACAAGCAAAGAAGGGTATGTTAGAGTGTGGCGCTTACTTACATGGTAACTTACCGCTTATCTAATACATTGCAAATCTTACTTTGCACAAAAAATACTAATTAAAAGTTAAATTAATACGGGAATGCTTGTGATGCACTACCACTTTGCACGCTAATGAATTAACACTATAAGACCAATTTAAAAGCGTTAACATTGATTGGATTTGGTACATCTGCGGTGGCACCACCGCTGCACCAACGAAAAAGCGACATGAATACTTCTTACGTTACTTGGAATTGATTACTTTTCTGTTAACATTGATTGGATTTGATCACTTTGATGGTGGTAGAGTCTTATGTCGAAGGCACGTCTGCGGTGGCCTGTACCTATTTCTGAAGTAAAGCAGCAGTATGAGCACTACTGTATTTCGGTTTAAAGGTGGGGTTAGCCAGAATATACTGGACAGTAGGCATTCCAACTCGTCCGCGTACGGCCTCAGATAGGACTTCGTACCTATTTGCAGTTATATGCCGATATCCACCGACTATAGTGACCAATCCACATCAGGTGATCTGCATACTCATTTGCTACTCTTTTACGAAAGAAAATCGTGGTATAAATATACGATTTTGGTAGAGCCTTATATCCATGGCTTCTCAGCGTAACGGTGGCAGCGCATCCTTCTCAACAAAAGTCCCATTTGAGATTGAATATAGACTGACATAACATCAAGTTGGCTTAAAATCGGTCCAAATGATTAAAACAAAATAAACATGGCAACATAAGATATGATGTTTAATTTATTTTATCTATCATTATATGTAGACCAATCCAATTATCCGGAAAGGAACCCAAGCCGCACATTTTTTATATAATGGGTTATAAATTACCATGCCCTTGAAGAACAGTTAGAAAAAAACGTCGCGAATAAATTTACATTCCCCGGAGTTCTCTAAAAAGTATTGATTGGCAATAACAACGAAAAATACGTATCAACCAATTTTTTCACTTATAAAGACATAGCGTATGCATCGATATTTTCATAAGCGGCAACACCCTAATCGAATGCTCTACATTTTAAAAACACGTCCCGCCTACTGACATTTACGGCGCATTCATCGCGATCTTTCTGACATTGGACGACTTGAAAGCACACAATCTAAAGCTTGGTGTACATGTATTGGCATTATGCATGAAAAACTCCAGTTTGTATCATAAGCTTTGCGTCCATATATATTTTTGTAATATATTTTTTTAAACATTTGAGTAATATGTATATGAATGTGACATAAAGGGAATTTTAAAATATGCATTAAGTATTCTTATTAATCTGATGGGATAGGATGAAACTGACCTTGTATTCTTCAAAACACAATAAAAACTCTACATCAATAAAGGATGGTGAGTGAATATGCGTGTACGAATCTGAATATATATCTAATCTGATTGGTAGTAAAATTGAAATAATACAGGCAATATTAACAGGCCAGTGACGAATCTAATAATAATAATTTTCTACGAATTATTCTTTCACGTATTCCAATTTAGAAGTATTAATTTATAAGAGACACGTTTTCAAAATTGACATTTTTAAATGCATTGTCACCCATTTCAAAGCTCAGTATAAAGTTTCAAATACCTCGCTTGTCGGGATGTTATTTTTTAATGCAATACAATATTTGTACCGAACAGATAATCAAGCAAGAAAGCGAGCTTATAAAAATGTAATAAAAAGATATTTTAAACACTTAACAAATAGATAAAACTTTAAATTAAAAAAAATTAAAAGATTAAGCTCTTACTGTGGCTTGAAAGTTACAAGTGCCTTAAGTTACGAGAGTTACCAGTTATCCATATAACTTGGTTCACCGATATTGCGTTCTTATTGTTAATTTCTACATAGTACAATGAATAAAATTAATAAATTCATAACATAATTAATATTCCTCAAACCGAAACTGTAAAAATGTTACCAAATACGTGTCAAAATACTCGTATGTACCCGCCTTATATGTATATTAATGTTACATGAAGCTAGAAGTACTATTTAATTTATAGCTATCTTCAATGACAATCCTATTAAGCAAAGCCCCTTAAGCCGTATTTGGCTTCGTTGAGCTATTTACGTACGATCAAAAGCGGCGAAATACAATGATTTAACGTGGGTATTAGGTAATATACAATTCTATTAATGTAAGCGGCACACGTGCTCCTAGTCCAAAATCGTAGGTAGTAGAAACAATCCTCAAAGGTTTTTACAGGCAGGTTCTTTGGCAGTATTACCTGTACAGCAATTAAAATCTTAAAAACAATTACTTTAGGTTTATACGCCTTACACGTCCTCGACTATATTTCAGCAAACAATATTGCAAGGCAGCAGTGTTCGCAGCACTTTATATCAATAAACGGCACACAAGTGGTGCTGCGGACCCTGATCGCGACGCATAGCAAGCGAGATGGAAATGTTGGCACCGAGCTCATGCTGCAAGACTTGGTGTGGATACTCGCTGCTATTGCACCAAAAGGTATTTAATATATCATATAATTCATTCTTCAATTCAAGACATTCTTTTTTCCAAAATTTCTTGTCTTTTTCAATTTTTTGAATCCTTATAAGGAAATGAGTCGTCAAATTATATCTTATTCCACTAAATTTTTATTCGTTTTATTAATACGATATAACGTACAATTACAGTGAGTTAAAAAAAATCTTCAAACCAAACAGCTCAGCACTATTGCCCCTATATGAATGTTTATTTTGTAAAAATAAAGTGGTATACACTAACCCTAGTAAGTTGCTACTAATGGCGCTTAACATGATCACGTTACCATGAAATCATAAAGACGTAAACAAATTTAATTTAACATTTAAATTATCATAATAATACAGTTAACATACTAAAGTATTTAGTCGAACATTGCATAAACTGTTCTACTGTTAGAAAAATAAAAAACATAGATTAGTAAAACGATAGTTAGTTAAAATCGATAGCTTATGTTGATTGTTTTTCAATTCCAGATCCAAAGTTCGCATTAAAAGTCCGGATGTTGGGCTGCGTCAGAACGACGCACCTAATTTTAAAAGGTCACTTTACGGACAACAAATTAATCTTTCCATTGCTAGTTATTATGAAACAACTGGCCAAAAACGGTACGTGCAACTGACTCATTGGAAATGTTAATTGATATTCGCAAATAAACAATAACCGATGCTTTATTAATAGATCAAAGTAATAAAGATGTTTATTACAGCCGTAACAACATCAATTCTAATCCGAGACGGCATAATAGCTACGTACGAGCGTGTGTTGGTCAGCATGGGCTTCATCCCTACAGCCAGACTGCGTCTTTGTCTCGACGCTATCGATTACTTCAGCAAAAATAGTTAAGTCCCCAACATTTATAAAGTTGAACAATACAAAACAGGACAGTAACTATGTCATTAACTGTGATTAATCTGTAACTAATAATAAATGAACAACGCCGTTTTTGTTTTTTTTATGATTATTTTCTATCTTAGCATTCACATTACCGCACTATGAGAACAGCTTAATTAGATTTACGTGCTAAATATCGCTGAATCGCACACGAGGCAAGATAATAAAAACTATGATTTTTAATGTTTTTCGAATGTTGCATGTATGTATGTCTTACTCATATGCCTATTGAGTCACACGTGCGTCACTCATACAGAAGTATGCTGCATGCAGATCGTGAAGACAGGGCTCAGTAGCGTGCTCCTAAGGGTTTTCGATCGGTGGGACCGCTACGAGGGCCGCATGAGACTCAAGATATGTGCTCACATACTGCAAACTCTGCAACATCTCTGCAACATAAGTACGTATGTTTTTCATTACACAATACATTTTTTTTTAACCACTGCAACTTTTAAATTACAAAATACTTTTGTTATTTTTTTCGGAATTTTGGTAATCCAGCGATAAACTGGTCAAATATACATATAGCAAACACGTTTATGTACTCGAAGATAATGGTATCTAAGACTTACCGTACCAGGATCATAAGATTTCATAATTTTTCATTAAATTTCATCATTTCTCAAAACTACGTTTAAAAACAGAAACATAACATAATATGTTGCATTATAACCCTGTTAAGTACTCGTAAATGTACTGCAATGTTCATTTATATGTGTAATGATGTTTTTTTTTAAATAAGCTATTCCTGACATAAAAGTGAGTGACATCCTAATACATAGTTTAGAATCTCGAATTCCCGATCCAGTATTTCGGTGTTATTAGGGTGAAAGTTTAAATAAAGTAATACATTACAGAAGAACATTGAATTTATTTTGTAATTTGCGGTATAAATAATAGCATGGATATTCGCACTATGAAAACAATCCTTATAAAATATAGACTTTCTTACTGTTTCCAGAATCAGGACGTCGAGCATTATGTACCAAGAAACATGTGCAAACACTTCATCGGTTTTGCTCACAATGTCCCGATGAGCCAGAATTCGACGGATTGCTAGCGCGAGTTTGCTCAGTTATTACACTTTGTCTAAAGCACCAAGCGTTGCCTGTTCCTGCTTCAAGTCCTGCCTCATTTAATCTCAATCCGATATTAAAAGGTAAATTTAAACTTGCTATGAATCTCTTTTTTCATATTCTGATCCCATATTTTGTTTCTCTATCATAAATCGTCATTTCCTATTTTTCAGGCACGAATACCACATGGCCATGCCACGAAAATGAAGATGATGCAGCAAATTCTGATTCAAAAACAGTGAATTCTGATATTGATGAAGATGGCGCTGATTCAGATAATGGATGTATAGATGAGGATGTAGACATAGATTTTGAAGACAGTGAAACAAATACAGAAATAACTGAACAATCTGATAAAAGACATACAAAAAGCGGGGAAAGCTTACAAAATGCGCTTTGGATCAATCCTAACGAGAGAGATATAGAAGACTTAAAAAAGTAAAACTTTAAATCCCTAAACTACTTTATCTATATTGTCTAGATTTATTTACTGAATGTTTTTGAATTTCAGATATTTTATTTATTTCAAAGAATTTGGGTCATATAATAAGCAGATAAGGCTAGTTAAAAGTCGTTCAAACTCTAAAGGGTCTATATTCGAAGATTTTTACATGTCGCAAAGCTCTAATAATAAAAATGTGCCGTCATCTTTAAGTCTGTCACTCACTGCCGCTCTTAATAATTTAGACTATGAAAATGTATTGGGAACTTCTCATTCCCCGCCTATGGGATTAGGATATAATAAAATTCACGAAAGCATATGTAAGTATATTTTGCATTTTTTTGTCTACGTAGCATTTTATTATTTTTTGTTTATACTTCACCCTCCCGCTTTGTCTATTTCCAGCTTCTACCTCATGCTCTTCGCTTAAAATTCATAAGGATATCTCAAGATACAGCACATTTGAATCGATATACTGCACAATATCTTCAAGAGTAAGAAGTATTATACCTTTTATAAAGGTCGCCTACCCAGATATGATGGGTGGCCAAAGCTTTAATCAACCGGAACCACTAAATAAAATGGATCGTACTGCATGCAGGTATTTACATTTTTGTTACTCATTTATGATGTATTTGTAAATTCTATTTACATTAATTTTAAATGTTTTCTGTATTTAAACACATTTTTTTGTTTATTCTTCTTGTTCTATCCTCGTGAGTATCTTTACACATCTAAGTTTAATCTCTACTGGGAGTAGAAAGAGTTTTCTGTTTGGCAAACAGATTGTTTGGAAGATATAAAATGTTTAAGCGATGGTACAAAGTTTTGCATACAATACACATACAAACAAATTTAGGGATAAGGAATAGTAACTGTTTTCGTTGACGACATATTATATTGTAAAATTAATAAATAAACGCAATACTACTGATTAACTTATCACGAAATCTGAAAAACTACTTTACTGATTATGCTGATATGTGGCAAGAAGGTAGTTTGTGGGGAAGAGACGTCAGCTAAGAAATAATTTTGCAAAAGGATCGATAATGAGTATAAGGGCGAATACAAGTCTACATGAAAGTTCTATGTTTTTACTGCACGTAATTTTGTATTTATTAGAACATGTAAAAAATACCGTAATATTATTTTCTCCACTGGGATGCAATAAGGCGATACAAAAAGGATCTGATATGATATGGCCCTAACGCTGGTAAAAATGCTTGGCACAGCTAGTAATAGCATAACATAACACAAAGCAGCAGTACTGGAATTATATGTTCTAGTGTAAAGGCGTGATAAGGGAAGAATAAACTTACACTCCAAGCATCTCAACCAAGAATAATAGTCTGCAAGCTTCTTTACTTGGTATTATTATTTGAATGGACATTTACAGATCATAAATTACTGCGTTGATGTCAGCTCAATCCTTACTTATGATAAGATCATAAGTAGTACAGATCATTATGCTTTTCATATAATATTTATGTTGCTTTTAGAACCAAACTTTTATCGTGTGTGGACAGAGCTATAAATCCTGAGACGTACATGAATGAAGTTGTATACGATTTAGATGCCTTATGTGCTTCAGGGCCAAATACCGATGTCACGTCGCAGAAAAGGTATTTGTTATCTTTAATTCTGCAATTCGTTCTTTTTTTAACACTGTCGCTTTTTACGACATTTCTTCTTTTTTTCAGTTCTGATAATTTATTACTCGGTAATACAGATGAGCAAGAAATAACGAAACTCAACACTTTTGCCTCAAAACTGAGCTTTGAATCGAGGTTTGAGTCCGGCAATCTTAGGAAAGCTATTCAGGTAAAGTTCGCAATAAAGAGTGGTTATTATAATTGGATCCGCCGTCCGCATTTATTCGTTATGTTTGCAGGTGGGCCCAAGAGAATATGAACTGATACTGATGCCGGATGTGAACTCATCGAAGAGACACCAATGGTTCTACTTTGAAGTCCGTCACATGCAACAAGGCCGTCCATACGTTTTCAATATTGTCAATTGCGAAAAGTCTGATAGTCAATTTAATTTTGGTATGAAGCCCGTTTTATATTCTGTGAAGGAAGCCGTTTTAGGAAAACCAGGTGATTGAATTTAATTTATTGAATTAGTAATATAATATAGTAAAAAATAACGTAATTTAATTTAATTAATTTAATGTTCAATTAAAATAATTAATTTCGCGGCTTTGTCGTCACACATGAGTTTACATACACAATTGTTTAATTGAGCTCCCAAATACATAACGGCTAATATACTTCTATGTACATACGTACTACAGAGAGGTCAAATTGTATGTCTAGTTCAACTTTACCGATCTTGTTAAAATGTTTATGCTTTATACGTTACATATTTGTAAACTAGAATAGTTCTAGTATAGTATAGTAATCTATTGTTGCCATGAGTTTACACAAGATTGGCCGAGTAGAACTTGATAAACAATATAACGCCTGTGCCCGAGACTTAGTCCGCGTGGATTGTAGTAAAAAAACTTAACCTAAAACGTTTACGAGCAGCGCCATCTATTGATTAGTTCATACATCTTCTACCGACAGCGTTCGAAATAAACGCTATCGATCAAGCGTTTTTTACGTTTCAAAATTGGTCACCATGAAAAGCCTTTTTATTTTAACGAGATCATATACAAACTATGTGCATCCTAAAAGTCCATTCTAAATATTGGTAAAATAATGTTTAATTTAATAAATCGGATTAGTTTCGGAGATTACCTCATGCATCCAAACTTAAACTTTTCATAATATTAGCATAGATATGCTAGGTCATTAACTTGAAAGATCAATTGAAATGGTTATGTTGTTTTATCAGACGTCACGGGCACAAGTATAAAGTAAGTTAAAATTAGTAACAAAAGGCAGTGATTAAAATTCCAACCAAAATAAGTGGTCAAAATTGCGGGTTTCTACGTCACCAACTAGCATCTAGCTTACAAGGTGGACTAAAACTCATAATATCTCTCGGAAAAGAATATGCACAGAAACGGATTACTTAAAACTCGTAGGTTGACGATAATGAATTGAGAAACAAACAAGAAAATTTATCCTAGGATGGGTGAGGGCGGGATCAGATATCTGCTACTATCGCAATAGCTACCACTACGCGAACCAGAAGAACCACAGCAAGTGCTACTTGACCGTCACCTTCAACATCGAGTTTCCGCACACAAACGACGTGTGTTACCTCGCTTACCACTACCCGTTCACTTACTCTATGATGATGGTAAGAACATTAGAATAATGGAATCACCCATCATCATAAACCCATTATCGTACCAAATGCTGGGAGCGATCTCCTATCAGAAACGAGAGGTTTTGTCTAAAGTCCACCGCGCGGAAGAGCAGATGGCGGAGTCCAGGTAGACACCTGAAGACTCGAGACCATGAAGAAGTACTTTTATGCCTTTATGCCTGATAGTGAATACTATCATTATCTCTATACATTACCCCACTTTTGACCAGAAATGTTAATTATTTTCTAAATCAGTATTCTATATAGAATGTGTATAGAAGAAATATAAAGGATGCTAACACATCATCTACAGCTCACTGACATCCGCGCCTAACCTCAAATCCACCCGAAATCCTATTTGAAGTTGTACGTGGATTGCTACTCCTGAGGTCTAAGTTAGAATGTCTCCTGTCCATTGTATTAACATCAAAATTGGCTAAAAACACTATTTAGGAAAGGCCTACGGCCAACCCACTTCTAATCCCCATTTAGTACGTATTCATTTTATATATCTGATATCAAATGCCTTGTACGAGTTCTTGTTAACTGCAATACACTTTTAGTTGTATTATTGGTTGCACCGTACACGCCTCGTGTACTATTGCATTGTAAGCTCTTCAGAAAAACATACAAATAATCAACTTACGATAGGCACACTACATTGTATTTGTCAATTCCAAACTAGTTTACATACTGTTTTCTTATTTTGTAAAAAAAAAATGTTCCAATCCGGCACAAGTGCAAGAAGCGTTTAATTATGGTCTCTGAAGAAGGCAACGTAACAGTACAGGGTAGCGTCTGATGTAGCCATTAAGGTTTTTCGCTAGGCGTAACGTATTCTCCGGCATGTCTAACGGGAACGTTCCTTTTTCTTAGAGTCGGATATGGCAGTGGAGTGTACAAATGCCTGCAGGCGCATATCTTCGCGCTGAACCTCTCTGCCACTCCCTAAACAGTAACGAGGTCCCACTGCTAACTGTGTCAGCTGAAGACACGCCTACCAATCCTATATCGGTTTGTATTTCCTGTATGGCTAAGGTTATTTTTAATAACTCTTAACGATCATAAGTATTTTCAATAAAAAATGTACCTGACTACATTAAAATATGAGTTGCTCAATGTCTGTAACGCTACAGTGCAATTATTATAATATATTTTTAAGGATTAGCAAACGGTCATGCAGGCCACCTGATGTTGAGTGCTCACTGCAGCCCGTATCCTCATCCAACTTCAACTAGGACGGAAGTCTTGTCTGCATTCGTATGCGGATGCGTTGTTACTCCTGACGTCTATGTTGAACTGCCTCCTGTCCAGTGTATTCTGCCTAACTGCAAACCTCAGAAAATGATCATTAATACATATTGTTTCTATTTGCAAATTCAATTAATTGTAAGTGTAAGAAATTACTAGAATGCCTAAAATGAATGAAGAATTGAATGTATTGATATGGAAGATACATAAACGTTCAATTGGAAATATTAAAATAAGCGACCACAAATAGCTACATATGTGCCGTTAATTCATTTTGTTTGTTATGTGTGTGTTTTTTTACTTCTAGGACCGTGAGATAATATTCCTGTCGGCGCGTGTTCATCCCGGGGAAAGCAACGCATCCTGGGTGATGGATGGTACTCTGAGCAGCCTACTCAGCGGCTCTGTTGCGGCCGCAGCGCTGCGGTCCAAGTACGTGTTCAAGATCGTGCCCATGCTCAACGTCGAGGGAGTCGTCAATGGATGGTGAGTAAATATAATTTAATAAATAACTTTTCACTGTCATAGCCCCACAGTTGATTTAACCTGTGTCGTGGGTACCATGGACACACACGGATACAAGCACACAAACACTCACGCCAGGTACAGAAATCTAAATTTATCATTCAATGTTCTGCTC
>DWKW01000612.1:0-15540 GCA_018250115.1 Doberes anticus
TCAGAATCAAAACCATCTTTCTCCAAAACTGTGTAACAATATTTACATTTATTAGGTTTTTTTTTGATATAGCTCTCTTCCATTCTACACTCCTCAATTTTATAGTACCACATTTTCATATTCCCTTTAATTTAACATTTTCATGTTTCAGAACATGAATGGAAACTTTGAAGGAAGAAATAAACAGGGTGGTACATGGAGCCATGGAGGTCCTGGTAATAAGCAGGGTGGTAACTTTGTACAAGGTCAAGGAAGAATGGGTCATGGCAAGGGTGGACAAGGTGGTCAAGGTGGACCAGGACCTGCCCGCAATCAGCAGCGTGGTAACATGCGCAGTGGACCCCCTCATGACGGGAAATTAGCAATGAGAGAGGTAAATTGAGTTAAATTTTTCATTGTTTAGTTTCATTTAAAGGAATTGGTGATCAATTCAATGTTTAGTTTGCCTTATTTTATTTTTTATTAAACATGTTAATTGTCAATATTACACAAGTTTTTAATATTTCAGGAACACATGTTGGCACACAAATTGAAAGACCTTGTAGGGCCCATAATTGAGTTGCCATCAATTGAACAGTCTGAAATTAAGTTCAATGGAAGGGCACGATTATACATTGGCAATCTCACAAATGATGTGACTGAAGATGAAATTCTCAGTTTGTTTAACCAGTATGGTGAAACTTCTGAACTATTTCTCAATAAAGAAAAGAACTTTGGATTTATTAAGATGGTAAGTAAAATATAAAGTACAAAGTTTATGATATATTATAAATAAAATGGAACAATGAAATTTAAATTTGAAACTTTAAAATTATATATTTATAGGCTGAAACAAAAATATTTACTTCTATATATTGATCTTACCAAATTTTTACAGGATTACAGAGTGAACGCAGAAAAAGCAAAAAGTGAGCTAGATGGTAAAATGAGGAATGGTAGATCGTTAAGAGTAAGATTTGCTCCTCATAACAGTGCAGTGAGAGTAAAGAACCTTCCTCCTTTCGTATCAAATGAACTGCTTTATCGTGCATTCGAAATTTTCGGCAAAATCGAGAGAGCATTTGTGAGAGTTGATGAGAGAGGAAAAACTTTGGGTGAAGGTGTTGTAGAATTCGTTCGTAAATCAGGTGCCTTGGCTGCCATTCGTAACTGCACTGAAAAATGTTTCTTCTTGACCTCGTAAGTAAAGAATTAATGTTTGGTTCTTAGTTTTTTGTTTAACACATGATTCATTGCTAAATATATGTTTAGATCCCTTCGTCCAGTGATTGTTGAAAGTTATGAAGAACCTGATGAATTTGATGGATACCCAGAGAAAAATATTCCTAAAAAGCATCCGGAATTTATGAGAGCAAGAGAGGTTTGTTACTATTTATTTTGATATTGATCTGTTTTTTAAGCATACATGCTATTAAATGTTACATACTAACTGTATTGCATAATATTGTTTTCTAGATGGGACCAAGATTTTCTGAGCCTGGCAGCTTTGAACATGAATATGGCACCAGATGGAAGCAACTTCATGAGCTGCATAGACAAAAAGAGGAAGCATTGAAAAAGGAGCTTGCTGTTGAAGAAGAAAAACTTGAGGCACAGATGGAATATGCCAAGTGAGTTTTTACAGTGAATATGTGGAATAAATACATTTAGTATAGAAAACAGAACATTCCATTTCCTCACATGCTGTCAGTTGTGATTATATTAGCCTTAATATGATAATTCATATTTTACCTATCATTATGTCCATATTATATTGAGTAACTTGAGATACTTCCTTGAAAAAATTTTGGTCTTCCTGCAGAAATGCCCATACAAAAATTTATTTCAGTTAAAAAAAAAACAGTTGACTTATTAGCTTAACTTTATTTTATAGTAGTTTATTTTAGTGCCAAACTTAACCCTATAAGTGGCATTTGGCAGCTGCTATCATCGTCTCGAAATTTCATATCGATAAAATTGCAAAATTAAGATTTCCGTTTTGCTGAAAAAAAAGTGTTGTTATTACGTCAGGTACGAGCATGAGACGGAGCTGCTGCGTGAACAGCTGCGGCAGCGCGAGCAGGACCGCGACCGGCAGAAGCGCAGCTGGGAGATGGCGGAGCGCGCGGCCGACGAGCGGCGCGAGGCCGAGCGCGTGCAGCTGCTGCGCCAGGAGGAGGAGATGTCGCAGCGCATGCAAATGCAGGACAACGAGCTGCGCCGCCGCCAGCAGGAGAACACGCTCTTTGTGCAGGTGAATAACTAACCTGCAAAAACTATGTATAGGTGCTTGACCTATGCATAGTAGATCAGTTTCTTCTGAACTAATGTTATTCAAACTCATGGCAAAACTTTCCTGCAAGTTTTAAAAAACAACTGTATTCAACTCAATCAGATCAGAATCAGATACACATAGCAATCGATCACACAAACAATAATAATAGTTATGTGATGCCTCTTCTACCAGAGGTGATACCCCTATACCAGTAAGCCTCTAGTGCTCACTGGTGGGTGTGTTCTGAAAACACTGAGGGTTATAATGTAGTCTTGAAATGAGGCTAAGATGTTAAATTTACTTCTGCTGTATTTTGGAATTGGTCTGATAAGAAAGGCCCAATTTATGTATTTTTGGTAACAACAGTATAGTGAACATAAGTACATTTAATTATATTGAAAAAAAATCTGTGACAATGTGAACTATCCTTTCAAGTTTATTGAAATTATTTTTAATGAATGGACTTCCTACAAATAGAAGTGTTTTTATCATAGTAGTTGAAAGCAGTTGTTTTATCTCAAAATTTCAATTTCTACTGTTAAGTGCAATGCTTGCTATGCTGCATTAAAACTTACAGTGTGATAGGCATATTTAAAAATTTGTGACTTCATTAAATGATTAGCTTAGACTAGATTCTGATTTGTATTTGAGAATAGGTAAATGTCCCAACAGTAAATTATTAACATTTTCCATTTCCAGTCCATTTCGGTTTCCATGCTTTTTTATGATACCAGAAACAACATACCTCCCGAGTCTGTTGTGTTATTTCTTATGGCGTATGTTTAATTTCATTTTGATACATGAAGATAAGAAATGATCATTATAAATTTGTAGTGTGGATTTCTAGTTTTACAAAATTTAATTATTTTCAGGCCCAGAGATTGAACTCTATGTTGGATCGTCAGGAGCAGGGCATGTTTGATCAACAACAGCCAATGGTGAGTACATTTTAATGTGATTGCTAAGGATTACTCGTGATTTCAAAAATACTTTTAACACTGATTTGCAGTTAATCAAGGAAATATATAATTTTTAAAATTACCACTAATTGTCATTAATCAAATTTGCAGATTCAAAACTAATTGATAATACTTTGTTTGAGTACTGAATTGAATGTTAACTGTAAATAAGAGTAGTAATTATCCACAAACATATTTCACTTAATTACTATCTAATAACTTTTGTCATTCTTCTATCAAATTATTATTGATTTCTTCATACATCTATGTTTTAAATTAATCTTTAAATGTGCACAAAATTTAAATACAAATAATTTCTTTAAAATGGTCTGCACGATTACTCTTATATTAACTCTGTCCATAAAATTTCATCATTATCATGAAATTTAAACATTCTTTAAATTTTTAGGTATCGTTTGTTGTTCATTTTTTAACAATCATTATGATTGTTATTTTAGAAGTGATTGAGCTGATAATCTCAAGCATATCTTAACAGTTGAATGCTAGCCAAATTTATGATTCTCAAAGGAGTGACAGCAACATCAACATACCTCTGACTTATTACTATCATTTAAAGTAATTTTTTGCTTCTTCAATGTTATAATCTAAACATATTTGAAATCATGGGTACAATAGCTATATTTCTTTAGTCAGTAATTATTTATAATAGTAATTGAAAGTGGATTGTATGTACAGTACAGTTATGAAGTAAGCTTGGTTTATAAAGGAAGATTCTCTCTGATGTACATCTTAGTAGCTTGTTTAGTAAAATAATACGAGTTAGTTTTAACTGAATTGCATATAATATTAATGAATGCTAACATTTCGAGTGAACATATTTATGTTATACTCTTTGTGAGGATCTCATGTATCTTTTGAATTTTTATTATTTTCTAAACTAAGTTCAACGTTTTTGTAATGCGCAAAAATATAATGCATATATTCATCAGTGTGTTTCTTAGAACACATGAACATATTATGTAACAAACGACTCGTAACGCAAACGGACATATTAAAGACCATATTCAGACGCCATCTTGAGCTTGTCTTCGTCGGGCGATCATCGAAGAAGGATGTCACTGTAAAACGGCAGAATTTGAGAGCTTTGTATTTTTGATTCTTTTGAACTAACTGAAGTTAAACATGAAACTTAAAAAAATGACACCGTCAATTATTCTCTACCTATAGCAATAAGGTACGTTCGAGAATAAGGACGACTTCGTTTCTTCAGAAGCTAATTAATTGGCCCCTAATAACACATACTAGTTGATGAATATTGCTGTTTTAATCCACTATTGCGGATTTTTAAGCTAACGTATTTAGCATATAATCACGAGGATGTTGAGGTTTGAAACTGACTTTTTATCAACTAAGTAGTATCGACCGAAAAATATTTATCTATGAATTAAAATATTTAAATTTTGATGCTACATCCGTTTATGCTGGTAGTTATTACTGCCTTGCATCTTAGGTTATACGGAGACTTACCGATTGTTATCTATCTGAGGTTGATTATGATGGTATTGGCGTTGACACTTGATTGGCCATGGGCTGTAGTGTAGGCTTCGATCAGAATTTATCGTGAAAGACTTGTCGGGCATCATTATATATAGGTTGATATGAATGGAGATTGGAAAAGTTCGTGGCCTTATTTACAAAACAATTATTGATGAAATAGGTAATTATGATTTCTGTTAAATTTGTTGCACTTCAATCTGTGCATTAAGCTGGCGTACCGTTAAAAGGATCTTAACAGTATCGTCAACGTACAAGTTTGACGCTATCGTTGATAGCTGTTCTGACAGTGAGTGATAGTTAAAAGGCCGATGGCGCTAAATCTGTAACCATTATTTAGTTATAAAAGGCAATGTCCACAGCGTCGCAGACGGAAGTGTAGTATCGAAAAAATTAGAGGTATCACGTCCGCGATGCATAATGAGTGATTTTTCAGAAACTCGTTTGTGGATGGTATTCTAAGTATATTATACCGTTGGTCTTTCATTTCTGACGCAAAATATAATAAGTGCGACGGATTTATTTTTTGCCGATTTTGATTGAACTGCACAACTCATGCTGCTTTCGTAATGAAGGACTGGTAATAAAACTTAGAGCCGTTGAATTGTAGGTGGTCTGGAAATAAAATCATCAGAAAGGTTCTCGACGCGTTGCCACCCTTTGATCAGTTCTCACAGCGAATTGTCATTGCGTCAGAGGGAATTTCGTTCCGCATTTTGCTCAGTGTAGAGATTAGAAATGAAAAATGAAATCACTCCTATTTGAGGTTGTGTATATATTTTTACAAGCTGTTTCATTAACCTTTAAACTCTATTACTTTAATTATACTATTATTCAATTTTCACTGGCCGACTTCTGTACATCATTGTCAACCCATTATTGTCCCACTGCTGGGCACGGCTATATTTTCAGAGTTGAGAGGGTGGAGGTCATAGTCCACCGCGCGAGCCAAGTGCGGATTGGTGAACTTGAAATTGTTGATTTCTGTACATAACGATGTACGATTTTATAATCTAGATTTGTATACATATATTTGTTTGTATGTTTAATTGCCAGTCATGCAAAACCTGCTGAATTGATTTGAATGGGACTTTCACAGTTCAAAATCGGTACACATAAATATTGCGATATGTTTAAACAGGATCGATACAGAAGAAAGGAACAGATAGTTTGACCTTTGTAGTATGGTCCGTCAAATACGGAGGTCAATTGAAATGGCTATAAAATACTTTTAACTTTATGGGCTGCGAACTTTTCAATCCAGGCCAAAAAATATTAAAAGACCTTAACATAAACCATGAAAGTGTCCGCACTGATAAGACAATGCTATCGTTGATATATATATTCCCATTGGAAGTATTAAAATATTCTAAGAACACTTTATGATCTACATTCCAGTAATGACATTTTTCTGACTCATTCGTACATAATCTTGAATTGAAGTATTTTGGTTACATAGGACAACATATAGAGACAGGCGGAATGACAGAGATGTGATCTGTTTGACCGATTATTAGTCAAACTGTTATAACGTCTGTGTTTTCAAAACACGCTCTTGTATATAATATTAAAAGTTGCTTTTTATGCGTCTTAATCGATATAGAGGATTGTAGTTATATACTCATTACTACAAAAATAAATAAATTTGTAATTAAAATATCATTTTGTTTGCAGTAATAAATAATCAGTTATGATTATCTGATAAACGATTGGCCGTTTTAAAAATATCACTAAGAATTGACATAGCCGGGGTACCCGTTGCGAGTGTAGTAAAAGGATCATTTGAATGTAAAAATATTAATTTCTATGATCTATCACTTGGATAAAAACAAAATGATACAATAATTATGAAGAAGATCGGTATTTGGTGACCGTAATGCAAATGGACAGCAGTAATTTTTTCAATTTTTTTTACATTTTATATTCAATGAGAAACTATTGGCAAGTTTTATGATTGCTTACTTTAGGATGGAGACTTCAGAGACCAGTACGACATGCAACGTGGATCTTATGATGACATGACGCAGAACCGCGGTTGGGAAGGACCGCGCCAAGTGGATGATTTTCCCAACAAACGTCGTCGTTTCTAGATAGTGCGTTTCTTTACGCCTACGTCTTACGTACGCTGTATCATTCAAGTCGTTGATTAGTTTCAAACGATGATGGTAAAGCAAATACAATTAAGCAATGTAGCGAAATTTTAATAAGTTAATGATAAATCGTGTTTGATTATTTAGCGTCCTGTTTTATATGACAAATTTAGCCCGTTGTTTGAACTAACTAACGGCTTAACATGATGTTAAAAAGTGCAAGGCTTGACTTGACACACGTATTTTTTAATTTAAAAAAGATAAATATTAGCCTACAACTCTAGTTTTACGTATTATTCACAATTTAGCATAATCCTAATTTTTTAGATGATGGCCTTGTATATGTAACATTCTATATTTATAAAATCTTGAGTAAAAAGTCCAGTGGTATTAGAAATAACGGCTAACAAAAATTGTGACAATGATAAATCTAATCCACCGTTAATTATTGTAAGTTAGAACTTTGAAGCTTTACAGAAAACTGTAACTAATAAACTTCGGTAGTTATATCTTTGAAATGACATTGTCTCTTGACATATACGACGACTACATAATAGGAAATTACTGGTTTTTTTTTTCAGTTTAATTTTCAAGAAGAAAAAAGACTTGTTGCTTTTGAATATATAGTAATTCGTGCAAACAACATGGCCATTGTGTAGTCATGTATTCATTTCGAAAGGAAATTATCAGTACACTATTTGTCCAGATTGCGCCACTGAATGCTTTATTATTATTTCGTGTTTTTCGTCGGGCAATTATTGCATTTAAACTGTCAGTTGAGAAAGCGCTTTTAGCTTCAACTGGTTATTGTTAACATCTATAACGAATTTTTGTCAATTTCGGAATATATTTCTTATGTCCGATTCTTGATGCCATAATACATAAACAATAATCGTAGAATATTATACTATTTTTATTATCTTACCGTAATCCCAATTTCATGCATTTTTGCACATTTCTCTGGTGTCATTCATTTTTATGTATTTTCATCAAACTTTATTGCCGCAATTATTACAGAATGCGTATATTATTCGATTTAATAATAGGCACTTAGTCGTATCGTATTCAAATCATAATTAAGTAGAAAAAGCAAAAATTACGTGGCTTAAACAATTTTATCATTTTAATGTTTACTGATAGATTCACTGTTTGCTATTTTAGGCACTGCACATTTAAGTTTTCAACTCTGTTAATTATAGATAAGTAAAAAATAATGAAATATGACGTCTATTCGGCGTATGTTGTGTTATGAGTAATGGTATAATATTTGGTTATAAAAAAATAGTCGCTTTTAGCGTCACTTACAATAGTAATGTCATTGGAGAGCAGAAAGTTAATAGTATGGCAGATGTTCAAAATGATGATGATGATTTTTTCGGTCATCACATATTGAAATATTATTAACTAAGTTCGAAAAAGTGACAAGTGACAGTGAGTATGTCAACAATAGTTTTGTAAGGAACGTTGTGTGCGTGAAGTATGCAATTAATCAACATTGCAATTTGTGTCGGTATCTTCTATTCTACTATTCTATGGATATTTAAGAGTAATAAATAGTATTGTGTAACGTTAAATTTTAATTATAGTTCTCAATGAAATAAATAATTTGTCTCTAAATAAAATAGTATTGATTTTTTTGCAATACTCCTTTTTTAGTACCATAATATTCCGAGAACGGTATAAATATATTTATTAATTTTGTCGCTTGAGAAAAGTTAAAAAAGGGGAAAAAATGTGCATTTAATTTCCGGTTAGCACGACACATTATTCCTTGGAATCCGTATTATTTCATTAAATTTAATAGAATTTACCAACGCTACATATTTAAAAATAGTGGATTTAAAAAATATATATTTATTTGTGGGAAAATTAGTGCGGTAAAATAATGGTAATTAAAGTTATCTAAACATTTCACACAAATTCAATTTGATATATTTAAGTAATTGAAGTAGAGTTAAATAATTGACGACTCGTATGGCACATTGGTCATTAAGCGGTCTGCCGTTCCGATGGTCCTGGGTTCGATTCCCAGAAGGGCAGAAATTTGAATGATTAATTTAGATTTCTGTACCTGGCCTGGGTGTTTATGTGCTCGTTTCTGTGTCTATGGCATCCACGATACAAGGAACCCTAGTGTGTGGCTATGAGTGTGAAGCGTTATAAAAAATGTAAGCTTTTTGAATAAAAAAGAGATAGTCATTGTAAATTTATTAATACAGAACAATCAGTTTTATTATCCATATCTATCCAAAAAATCTATCGACGATCGATTTAATATCGACGTATTGCTGATAGATCAGCTGGTAGAAAACTGGTAAAATACGTAGTGTCATTTTAAATACACTTCTAGACGTTCCAATGAGTATTTCGCCATTTTCCTAAAACTTAATCACAATAAATTAAACTAAGACTTCTGAAATAAAAATCTTAAAAGTTTAGGATTAAAAACTTAGCAGTCACAATTTGTAACAAATTGTTCCATAATTTTACTAAATTTAGATAAAATAATCTGGAAACCAACGACAACGACAATACGATATCGTTTATGTATGGAATAATACGAAATTCGATTTCCTAGACTGAATTATCAAACCCTCTTGATTGCTATATGAACCAATGAAATATAGATTGATCTGTTCCAAAGATATCTGTGAAGAATTCATTCAATTACAATATTATTACAAATTTAAATTGTTTCACTCAGATTAGTATATTTGATCTCGAGTTCGTGCGTTCAATGAGAAGCGTTATAAGAATTATTCAATTCGAATAATTTAATCTCATTCAATTGGATTTAACAAATATTCATCAATCAATTCTAGTTGTATTTCATTTAACACGAATCCGTCTTGATAATTACTAAGTTTTGATTATGGTAATGCTTTCGTTATCAAATGTCACACATAATTTTTATATTTGTGGGAAAGAACACTTCGTAGTATTCGTTTAACGTGAAAAACATCCGAAAACTTATTATACATTTTGTGAGATTTATTGAAGATCATAATTTGAATTACGTTATTGTAAAAGAACGTATGTTTCTAATCTTATACCGCTTTCCTTTTAAAATATAGCATATTCTTTTGCGACCTTATCGTATATAAATACTACAATGACAAATTTTGTTTAAACGCATAATAGTCTCAGGAAATTATAATCAGATTTCAAAATTTATAATACTCATATAATAAGGCTAGTGATTTTTTCTTTAAACGCGTCATGATAGGTTTAAAATTAAAAAAAATATGTATACATCAGGTTTATAATTAAAGTGAAATAAATTATAATTATCATATTTGATGGTTATAGCGTCTTTATTTCGAAGGGTCGTTTGCGGCGGCACCGCTGCTGCTTCATTTCTTTCAGCTTTGTTAATAAATTTACTAGACCGTCAAAAGTGACGATTCTACCATTTCATCGAACTAGTCTAGACAAAAAATATATTGTGGAAATGTCCCTGCAATCCTCATATGTCTATCCTTCAGCATCTAAACATGACGTGTCTCCCCTTATATCCTGAGATGCTGAATAAAGGTCAATTTTTCCTTTTTGTATTAAGTAAAAAAAATGTTACTGGGCCATTATGTACAAAATGTTGAAGATTTATTAATTTACCGCTGACTAATTCATACAGACGTTTAAGAGATCTCTGAACCCAAGATGTAATTGTTCGCGAATTAAGCAAAAAATTATCTGCCGATTCAAATTTAACTTTTACAATTGAAACTTTTGAAATTGAAAAGCATATATTTTAAAACAGCGTCTGTTTTATGCGCAGATATTCATTCATTTTGAGATAAGTCTTAGCGCGACTTAGTCTGTGTGTGTTATCCATTTTACCATTTGTGCGTAATAGTTTGTCCTTACAAAATTGCAATCCTCGTTCACCTTTAAAAACATCATGAAATAAATTTATTTTGAAGAGCGCATTTACAAAAAGAGTTTATTTATACCATCCCGTTTTACCCCTTTTGGGAATTTAAATAAGAATTTAATTATCAGTTAATGGGTTTACCAATATTTGTAACTTTTCCACTCCTAAATATCTCATAATTAATTTGGTAGATTCTTATTTTCAGGGACGTCTTAATTGGTATGAATTCTTTAACTGATCTTGAACTTAACGACTAAAAAAATTTATTCATCAATTTTTTTTGTGTCTTGATATAGCAAACTAAGCTTTTAATTGTTTTGATTCCGACAATAATTATATGGAGATAATGGATCATGACGTGGATTGACATAGTAAACGAAAATTATACAAAAAGCACCAGTGCTTTTCTGTAATTTGAACAGGTCGGGAGGTCTGACGGAGGTATATATTACGCTGCTGCTGAGTTCTGTTTTAATCCAAATACAGACCTAAGAAAAATAAGTCGTTTGATGACCTCTGAAAAATGGTTTAAACCGTTGGAAATGACCGTTTGTTGGGCTAAATCATGACCCAAGTCAAGTCTTGAGGTGAGGTAAATTTTCTGATCTTGTCTTATCTGGTAAACAAATACGGCGTCTTACTGAACCAAATACAATTTACTGGGATATTTGAAATTTATATATATATATTTATATTTCAGCTATAATTTTTTCGTGATATCCTTACTAAAAATTAGTCGCGTAAATAAATCTCCAATGCCTGCATTTGTGTAAAATCTACCTGTACTGCCTGTACACTGCAACCACGGTTTGTTCGACCTTCGTTCGAGCCTATGATTCTGCCAAGTATTTGTAGGTTATGGTGAATGACTGAAACTTATACACTAGCAAAGAATGCAACTGCGGTAATTAAACTACTAGATTTTTTTTAATGCGCGAAGTTACAGACGATGAATTCTCTTTAATGTAACTTTATATAAACTTAACATTGTAAAAACAAAGTATAAATTAACATATACATCTATGCACAATACAAATACTATATTTTGAAATATAACAAGAGAAGTATCATGAAAAAAAAATTGCATGCTTTTAATACTTCCTATTTTGTTTGATCACTCAATCAGTCATTTGATTTGTGGTAGATTCCTATTGAACGTTACGAATGACCAAAGGCAAACCCTAGAATTAAAACATCTACAGTAAGTTAAACTTATAGCTTCTCAAAAAACTTGATCTATTAGATATTTCTACATATTTAAAATATTGTCAAAGTGAAAACTTGCTTTAGAGGCACAAGTTATTTTCTAAGAAGATCATAATTAATAAATAGTGGTATTAAAATTGGTTCGACCTGTATTTGTTTAGGTGATAAGACAAGACAAAAAAATGGAGTATAGGATGATGAACGTGATCTCATGATAATACTTGCCGTGTCTGCTCATACGTGCGGTCGCGTCGAGCTGAGTATGCATGACCTCTTGAATATCAAGCAACAATTCGCTAAAGCTGAGTATGACTTCTTGAATATCAAGCAACAATTCGCTAGAGCTGAGTATGACTTCTTGAATATCAAGCAACAATTCGCATACTTAATTATAAACTGGCGGATTATGACAAGACTGAAGTCACACGGACTTTTTAACGCTAATTTTTACCATCTAAAATTAAACCATCGTAACTTGAGTGATTTAATAAACTTTTTCTTCGGTTTAATTTCGAAGTAAAATCATGGAAGGCATTTGGTGAACTTACCCGCAATTTTTAATTGAACCGTAATCTGTCAGTATATTATTAAGCATGAGAATTATTAATACAAGCGGTGGGTGAGTATACAACGGTAAGCTGGCATATTTCTTGCAACCAACTTATTGCCTGAAATGTAATTTTTTGGTATGTATGTAGTAAAACTAAATTCAACAAAAACATAATTTTGTTGCGTATAAAAGTTATGTACGGCAGCCATACGACACAACTCTAAAGCGTGTAATGTGGACTTTTCAGTCAAGACTTCAGACAAAACTTTGTTTCGAAGTCTCACTTGCGGTGGCAATACCGCTTTGTTTATTTCCGCCGTAAAGCAGCGTAATAGCAGTCGCACTGATGCGTTTTGGTATTAAAGGTGTGGTCAGGCAGTCTACACTGAACAGGACGCGTTCTAACTTGTCCTAGGAGTCAAAACACATCCACGTACAACCGTAGAGGGGACTTCTGTCCTATTTGATGTTGGATGTGTTTCAGATCTTCCATCGGCTGTTGTGACCACTTAACATCAGGTGGCTTGTAAGCTCGTTTGCTACTCTTTTTATATAAAAAATGCCCTATTGCGATATATGTTGTATTTCACTATTTGTAGCCACTCAGGATTCAAAAGAAATTGTCATGATACCTCTCCCAGTGCTATATTTCGTGCTTTGCTTCACGGCGGTCACTATACTTTACTTGCGGTTCTCAACAAATTGGTAGTTGTCATTAGCAAATACGGGATAATGCTTACAAATTATCCGTCGCCTCAAATTCGGTACATGAATTGAGACCTCAGTCTCACTGACGCGAACCAGTGTCAGTCGCTGCCCTGCGTTGTACTGAAACACGTAACTATTAGGTTTTCGAGTGACGTGTACATAAACACGTATGTGACACCTATATAAATAAACTTTTCTGTAATGCATTTCAGAGACTAGCAATTCAACGCATCATCATAATACCTATTGTTGAAAGGCTATTAAGGTATTTTATTAACTTAGTCCCCAGGAATAGCAATGCATCACCGTCCGACCACAGGACCCTTCGTCTTAGTTAAGGTTTGATGTTGATGTCCATGGGCTGCAGCGACCATTTCACATCATTATTAATACATACATATAATCTTCATCGTATGAACAATGAAAAAATTTTTTGGAACTTTATTAAATTTATTAGAACATTCATTCATGCGAAACACGATATCAATCACTACTATGGGTAGCAGGTAACTGTTGGAGCTTATTACTAACTATTTGAATCAACACTTGACACTTGATTGAACTAACTTACAATTATAAATTATATCACATTTTTTTTAGAAAGACTACCTTATCACTCTGGTTTACCGTCCATATCAGCCGTCGATATCAATATTTATATACATATTTTATATATGTATTTTTGTTTTTAATATGCTAACGTTTATTTCTCTAGTCTTAACATCTGATTTTAAGATCTTGTTTTGTAGAATGCATAAAATAGATACTTATTTTGATAAAAATAAATATTTTTGCTTTTTACAAACTTCTAAGTTTCTTATCTTCTCGGAAACTTTCTGTTTGGGCCTTATATAAAATTAAGGTCGCACTATTCTAACAGCATTCTGTAGTCGTCAACCGCAGGTACTACAACAGTACTAACAGTAACAGTAGTAGCAGGTACTGCAGCAGGTCAACTACAGTGATTAAACCGTCAATATGCTCCACTGATAGACCTGGATCTTTACTCGTAGTTCGGGCACGGTTAGTGAGTTGCCTTGCAGTTTGTTGAAAATATTTAAATATATTCCGATCATGTTCAAGTAGCGGCGAGACAGTTTGTTCGGTCGAGTGGTCAGTTTGTATTGAAATATCGGCGGCCACTGCCTCGGCTTAATAGATGCACGAGCAAGTCACGGACGTTTAGTTTAAAGTCAGAAAACCGATCAGGGCGTTTCCTTCAGCATATATATACCTTAATAATTAGCCGTATGACGTCGTGGTCAATTCGCGATTTGCCGTTGGGAGGGTCCTGGGTTCGATTCCCAGCAGGGCAGAAATTTAAATGACGAATTTAGATTTCTGTAGCTGGTCTGGGTGTACTTGTTTTTGTGTGTATCCATGGCACTCACGACAGGTAAAATCTGGGGCTAAGATGAGAGATGAGACGTTAAAAAAAATACATCGGAGAATGATTCACTAATTTTGATGTTCAGAGTCCTAAATAAATTTATTTATAGGTATACTCTCTTGTGTACGGTGGTAAACGTGAAGCATACATACAACGATCGAAAAATTGAAAGTTTAGACATTGTTTAATCAAAAAAAAAACGCGTAAGATCTGGGAAACTCCCTTTGAATTAATCGGGTTATACACTCGCCGGCACAATTAACCGCCCACTTACATATTTTGGAATCTTTCGTTAACGCAAATAAATTTGTCGAATATTGTTTTTTATTTGTGTTAAAGTATCGAGTACCAATAAAGAACAACAATTTTGTTGAAAAAGTGTTGTTTATTGAGCAAAAAAAATAATACAGAAAAACACCTTATTCTTGAAAAAATACAGAAAAGTATAATGCCCGAAAAGCATTTTTTTTTTCTTTACTCACAAAATTTTCAATAATGAGTGTTTCCTCCTCTGGCTCTAATGACTTTCTGGAGCCTAATCGGAAGTCCATCCATGATGTCTTGGATGTTTGACTGGGGAATGTTGTGCCACTCTTCTTTTGCAGCAATTCTGAGGTCTCTTAAAGTGGTTAGAGCTGAAACCCGCGCCCGGATCCTTCTTTTAAGGTTCTCCCAGACATATTCTATGGGATTAAGGTCTGGGCTACACGCCAGCCACGGCATAGTTTGAATCCAGACCTCAGTCAGGTACTGAACAGTGCTGCGAGCAACGTGGATCTTGGCATTATCGTGCATCAGAAGAAATTTTTCTCCAATGAATGGAGCAAAGGGCACGACATGATCTTGCAAGACTTCTTCCACGTATCGCTGAGCATTTACGCTGCCTCTTTCGAAGATGACCAGGTCGGTACAGGCTACATAAGAGATTCCGCCCCAAACCATAATTGAGCCCCCCTGATAACCGTCGGTTTCGACTAATGCACAAGCTGCAAAC
>DWKW01000613.1:0-15532 GCA_018250115.1 Doberes anticus
TCAAACCGAAACACAGCAGTTCTCACACTGCTGCTTTACGGCAGAAATAGGTGCAGCGGTGGTGCCGCCGCAGGCGACCCTTCGACATAAGACAGTACCACCATTGAACTTAGGTAAGTTTCGATTTGAAGGGTGTGGCTAGGCAGAATACGCTGGACACGGACTGGGCATTCCAACTTAGTCCTCGGTAGGAACACCGCAGCAAGGACCTGGGGATTATGAGTTGAATGTGGACGTTTATGGTCTGCATTGATGCACGCACGCCCGGCAAGGCTGCTTACATAGTACCGCCGACGTACAATAGATGGCGCGCGAATCGTTGCAACAAATCAGTGCATGTCATTCTGTGAGTTTGCAGCTATGAATGTGTATGCTTTGATGAACACGCTTGTACGTAAGCTCGTACGTAAAATATTTCATTTATAACAAAATGAAATAATGGCTTTCAACAACGTTTTTTTAAAGTTTTTTTTTACCCGTCAGTAGTGACGTACCTAAGATATGTATATAAAAACGCGCGTATTCAAATACAACTTCGCGTCAAAACTTCACAGCACTTTAAGTTTTAAAAAACCTTAGAGATGACCGATTTTACACAGACCGACATCGATATTTTTATTTACAAAGTAACACAAAGTAAATAACGAGACGTAAGCAAAGCAACGCAACTTTGATGCAGCGTCACGAAAAATCTCCATTCAAAAGTACATTATACACAGTCCCAATTTACGTGTACTGCAATATTAGGCTACCAATGATTCTTGTATCGATTGGAAAAGAAAAACTCCCACACATTCTTCCGATAATTTTCTACCGCTAATAGATTGCTAATTAACAATTAGCAAGTCATTAATTAATGACTACAGGATATCGTGACGATACACAGTTAACACTGTTTCATAGTAGTAGTCTTACGTCGAAGGATCGCCTGCGACGGCACCACCGCTGCACTTATTTCTGCCGTATAACAGGCGAGTGAGAACTGCTGTGTCGGTTTGATGGGTGTAGTTAGGCAGACGACACTGGACGGGAGGCATTCCAACTCAGTCCTCAGGAGTAGCAACGCATCCACACACAACCTCAGGTGAGGATGCTCATGAGCTGCAGAGACCACTTAACATCAGGTGGCCTGCATGCTCGTTTGCTACTCTGCTAATATTAAAAAAAAAACTAACCTAAGATTGACCGTGTGCCTACGTGTTTATGTTTATAAAAAATAACGTTTAAATATTACTATTGCGTCTGTATGAATACTCATATTTCTTTTTCTCTTTGTTAGCAGAGCTGAAAGAACCGAAGACACCGTGTCCAGCAGCGGAAACCTTACCAACAACGCAGTCCGACACAAGATAGTAGTCCTAGGCGCAGCGAAAGTCGGAAAATCCTCGCTCATCACCCAATTCCTCTACAACACATTCTCGCCTAAATACAAACGTACTATCGAAGAAATGCACCACGGCGATTTCAATGTAGCGGGAGTGAGGTTAACTCTAGATATACTGGATACGTCAGGAGCTTACGAATTTCCCGCAATGCGCGCTCTCTCTATGCAATCTGCTGATGCGTTCATTCTCGTGTACGATATAACTGACGCAAATAGCTTCGCCGAAGTTAGGAGTCTCCGTGACCAGATTCATGAAACTAAAGAGAGCACGGCGGTCCCTATTGTCGTCGTTGGCAACAAAGTGGATTTAGCTGAAAATGGAGAAAGACAGGTAAGTCGTCGATTGGCTGGGTTCAACTCAGTTTAGGTCCAACGTGAACATAAGTCACCCACAACACTACCCTGACCATACTCCACGCAATATTTTTTATATCTTCCATTCAGTAGCTTTTTCGAGATTTAGTAATAAATATTCTTCAGCACGAACTATCGCATTAACTCGTATAATAGTAGTCATCATCAACCCGATGAGAGAAACTCGTCCACTATGCTGATCATGTACGAATTGCATATGCCTTTGAGAACATTATATAGGACTCTCAGTCTCTCAGGCATGCAGGTTTCCTCACGATGTTTTCCTTCACCGTTAAAGCAAGTGAAAGATACGTAAACAATTTATAATACACTGAGAATTTCAAGAAATAACGGTGCGTGCCGGAATATGAATCCCGACGCACAGAAGATCGAGAGGAGGAGGTCGAGATTCTTAACCGCTAGGTTATCACCCACTTGCAAGACTAACCCTCCTCATTTCAGCAGAGAGAAAGTAATGGGGTTATGATGACAGACTAAGGCGATGGAAATAATCATAAACCATAGACCAAATGTCCTCAGCCGTAATCATCTTGTGAAAAAAAAAATTGTGATGATGTTTCATTGTTTTCCACACACCGTATCATTGCCGAACTGACAGGGCTTTCTCTTCTAAATGTACGTGACGTAGCTGCATGTTGAAGATATGTATTCCCTATGTAATGGTGGCACGATTCGCCATGTCTCAAAATCACTGTAACATTTTACAAGCCAATTTTTTTCTAAGGAATCTGCTAACTTTGTCGCTCTATTCAGGAACTAGTTAGGATATCTCCAAGCTGTTCCATGATCCACCGACTAAGAACCCGCAATAGTAGCTTCCAGCTTAGTAGCTTTATTAATTTATTCACACATCACGAAATTTTGAAGACCGTCATGAATTCTAAGTAAGATTACACTTCACGTTAGCATGTCGACGTGCACGATTAATGCAATGCAGCCCACGAACCGAGCACGTAGACGAGTTAATATTTACTTATTTTCCCACGATACTTATTCGATAATATATATGCAGCTCGAGCTAGAAATAAATTGAATTTCCGGGTAAAGCAAAATAGAGGAAATATCGCTGTCAACACGTCGGATACAGTCCGATGTTGATGGCCAACGTCGCCGCACTCGCCATTCATCAAATAGTTGCCATTTAAATTACCTGGTGCCCTTGCCAGTTAAATGTGAATTTTAGAGACAAAGCATTTATTTAAAACGTTGGTTGACAAAATGTCAACCACCACAAGGACAATTTAGAACGCTTAGCCACAATTTATGTATACTCCCTTTTCCAAGGACTGTGACAGAAACAATTTATTTGCTGAAAATATATTGGTGGACTAAATCCTTACTTAAAATATCACAAAACATTACAGTTTATATACACAGTTTTTACACACACAGTTTTACACACCTTTTTTAACGATACCTATGAAGATATGATGTATGCATAAGGACATTTAATAAAAAAATACCTCTTTGCTGAAACGTGCAATTTGAAACGTTTACGAGTTACTATTGAGACTTATGAGGTTGAAACTGCAATGTTGTAGCCAGAGTACGCTTAATTTTTCATCAAATATTTCTGCTGAAGCAAACATTTAGTCACGCATCTCCGAAATACTAAAACGACTTCACAACTGTTGTGCTTAAGTATATTCTTCAAATACTCCACAGACATAACAATCAGCATAAATATAACTTTATAAGGTACATTACCTTACCTCTGTAATCAAAAAAAACAACCTCTATTTTCCTCTATTACGCCCCTAATGACGAATGGACTCCCTTAACGACCACGCATAAAACATCTTCCCGAACACCAATTAGTCTATATCTGTCAACTTAATTTCTTCGTCGGATTTCGACACTAATGCGATTTCAGAGTGTTTGCGTTAAACGTAATAAATCACGTAGACTCTCGGCCAACCCACTCAAGCCCGTCGATTTTCAGCGCCCGATATGTATGTAGATGTTCGTATTCCATACGGATCGCGGGTTAATTTACAGTTTGGCGTTTACAACGGTGCGGTTGGTAATCGATAAGACCACGCGCAAACAACCGACTGTTATCGCTGCAACAATAGCCAAATAGAACAATAGTACGAACATTCGATGGTGGTAGTCTTATGTCGAAGGCTCGCCTGCGGCGGCACCACCATAGCACCCATCTGCCGTAAAGCAGCAGTGTGAGAACTGCTGAGTTTCGGTTTGTAGAGTGTAGTTAGGCAGACAATACTGGATGGGAGGCTTTCCAACGCAGTCCTTAGGAGTAGCAACGCATCCACACACGACCTCAGGTGTGGATGTCCATGGGCTGCAGAGACCACTTAACATCAGGTGGCCTGTATGCTCGTTTACTATTCTGTTTATATAAAGAAAAAAAAATGTTTTGATCCGATAATGTGATATTTTTATATAATAGTTAATCACTCATGTTAATGCTAGTAGAGTCTTATGTCGAAGTATCGTCGGCGGCGTCACCACTGCCGCGCCTATTTCTGTCATAAAGCACCAGTGTGACCACTATTGTGTTCGATTTGAAGGTTTTCCAAGGTCATGCCAAGTTAGTCTTCAGACGTCTTCACGTACGACTTCAGATAGTCAGTTGGATATAAATCTCCATGTGCCGCAGTAACCACTTAACCTCAGGTGGCCTGCGTACTCGTTTGCAATTCCGTTAACATGCGAAAAAACTTCATAATATATGTTTTGTACACATTGAGTAATAAATGAGATACAATCAAATATAGCGCGAAAAGTGTCGTGGCCTGCCATTCACTATACCGTCTACGAAAATCAGCACCTACGAGTATATAAATTACCATAAATAATGAATTCGCAGAGTTAACATTTGACTTTTACATGCTATTCATTTTTAATAGTATTTTTTTTATTTTAGGTGGAGTTCCACACGACCGAATCAGTTGTCAGTGTGGACTGGGAGAATGGATTCGTGGAGGCCTCAGCTAAGGAGAACATAAATGTGTCACAGATTTTCAAGGAGTTGCTGGTGCAAGCAAAGGTTAAGTACAACTTGTCGCCGGCACTGCGGCGTCGCCGACGACAGTCGCTGCCGACCGGGCCGCAGGGGCCGCCGGGCTCCGCCTCCACGCCTTCGCCCTCCAACCCGCCTCACGTACCCTCCCCCGCACAGCTTGCGCATCTCCAACAAATTCGAGAACGACACGCTAACAGCAAGCGTAATTCCTGCATCATCTCCTAAACTAAACGAATAATCAGATTTTTGTCAAAATTGAATACGGATTTCGACAATCTTTTCGTAAGATAACTAGCTCTGAACCAGTTTATGTAAATTAATATTTGTCTTCCCTTCATATCTCCTGAAATTTCATTATAACCTACTGTTATTTGCATAGCAAGAAATGTTCGCACGTAATACATGTACTCGTATGTATTTATGTGTGTCTGCCAACGCAGCTTGTCTCATTAATCTTCCACTGTCTTATAGATCGTTTCAAGTTACATTAATAAAGTTGCCGATTTGACGAATTAAATTACGAACATCATTTCAACATACAAGTTATATCAGAGACAAATATTAAGTACGAAGTATTCTACGCCTCAGTTCTCGTACTTACCTTTTAACTATATGTATCAAAAATTATAGGGGTCAGTCCTATAGTTTAAAATAATACATTATAGTACATCACGTTGGTTGACTTAGAATGAAACTTACAACCAAACTAATATAGGTAAGTATGTGTGAACGATGAGATAACTTACTCTACTTACCAATCGATTGTCTAACTTTAGTCATAAAACGTTTAACTACAGTTAAACTCCATTTAATATAACAAATGAAATTTTAAACTAAGTTAATTGAAGTACATAATAATATAACTTAATGTCATTACGTTACGATTTAATAGGTATCGGTTTGAAACGGTTAAGAGATACCTTTTTGATCTATGTTTAAACTAAATATAACGCCAATGCCCCGAGTAATTTATTTAAGATTTAGATAAATTTTCTTTCAAAGCGTAGGCGAATGACGAAAGTGATAATAAAGAATGACTTATATTGTGACTGGTTTATATAGTGTATTAAGGATTTAACTTTTACAATACCTTCTTAAGAATTTATAATGACTATGAAAAATGTTTCATTTCATTACAGAATCTATTTTTACAACTTTCAATATTCACCTAATGACATGTAATCACTACAGCCCTTGAATACTTCCAATCTCAAATGGTAGGACCCAGGAGCAATATGAGACTGTACAATGTACATAGATACGTTACTTGGATCGTAGTGCCTCCTATCCAGTGTAGTATGGATTATCACAACCTTTAAGTCGAAAAGCGTCTGTACATGAACTGCTCCTATACGGTAGAAATAGGAGCAGCGATGGCGCTGCAGTAAGTGAGTATTCGACATCAGACTCTACGACCATCGTATAGCGTTGCACAACAGTTAGTACCAAAATGGTGTCTTGTTAAATATATTCGTAATATAAAACATCAAACCTACACCTGGGTCTTCATTGTGCGCTACACTAGGGATAAGAAAAATATAGCAAGATTGACAGACGGTAACAAAGCTTCTCGACTACAAATTGGCTGAGTTCTATTCAATAGGGATTTTGAACGAGACTAATACGCGGTTTGACCTTCCAATATGTCATGTGAATAAAGTCTGTAAAAATGGTTCGGTTCTGATATCCCCGGGGAACTATGTAACTTCTTACCCACAATACAAATATCTTTTGTTCAGCTACAAATTTGATTTAAGCCAATTCTACAAAAAGTTCTACATCGTTCTCAACGAACTCGTATTTTCATAATGTATTGACGAAATATTATTATTCCCGTGAGAAAATATTAGAACTATTTTACTGGCGTTCATCCTTCGTTGTTGCTTCGTTAATTAATAGGTTAATTTGTCGGTTTAATTAAACAACTTGATGTATAGCAGCAACGCTACGATTTTACTTTATATGTTTTTTAATTATAAGAATAACTTTACATTTACGATATCGTATAATGCATAATAATTTAATTTTGTGTATAAATCTAGGATGGTCATGTGACTGAGGTGGAATCAGAAAGGTTTGTTGAGGGAATATTTAGGGGTGAGAATTTTTAATAATATCTTTTATATGTGTGTACTGTAATCTTAAAATTTATGATAACAAAGTATTAGTAAATCTTAGTATTATATTCCCCGTATAATTATTCCTTCAGAGCGAACAGGTGTCATCTCTCATAATGTATTTAGGCGCACTCGCGAATTTGTGACATGAAATTCTTGAAGCGTTACAGAGTAATTAATTTTCAGAACTTAACACCGCACTATTAGTCGAACTTTGTCGGTATTCTCGCTAGCAATTTGGTGTTAGTTACGTGCATCCTAGTTATTTAGTAGTCTATGTAACGTTATAATGTCGTCATTACTAAGTCAATACGATATTTGATAGGTTTCTCTTAAGGTTGGTTTACATGTATTAAGTGATTAAGTAGTAGCCATATTCTATAATAAATTTTTGACAGTCATGCGTGTTTTTGACACGCACAAAGAAAAACTATTTAGTGAAATTATGAGCTTCACTAAATTGGACCTTTTCAAATCAGACTATCATGATAGATTCTGAAAATTGATCAGAGGACTGTGAAATTAAATACCTAATCTTCTCTTTATTGTATTCCTTAGATTGTTTATTGTAGTTTAAAAAAAAATTAAAGGAACTATTTAATTGGTAATATAAGCTGTCCAACGTCCAGAACAACAAGTATCATCTTAAATTTGTCTTCCGATTCGTTTACACAGAGGCTAGATTACAACATTTAAAATTAATTAAAAAATAACATCACTTAGGTATTTACTAAAGAATTTCTCACAACTTATCTCATATGAAATAAAATATTTCTACGTTACACGCTACGACATGAAAACATTATATGAAAACAAGAAAGAAACGGCTAAACAGAAAAACGAAATACATTATTTATTAAGCTACTGAAAACACACATGGATTATTTGTCTACCAGAAGAGTTCTGTTGTTATTTACTAAGGATATGCGAATGCCTCATTTTGTTGAGAACTTCAAAGACCATCTCTCCCAAGACACGAACTTTGAAGCTCCTGGACTCGTTAGCCTCTGTGTTCACGGGCAAATAATTTTTACTATAAATGTTTGTCCGAAAAGCATTTCAAGGTTTTTTGATGTGCCTTTTTTATCAATTAGTGATCTTAGTTTTATTACAACATAAATTAGTATGATTATAGATTTTTTGAGCGGGTAGAGTAATAGTTACATTTATCCATTCCATGTGAAATAAATCGCTCCGTTACGCTCAAAATGTATTTTAAGTCCTATTATAATTTGTCATTATTTGTAAATCAAATCGGTCTGCTTAAGAGCCCTACACATATATATGTATAATGTATAACCTGGCATTTAATGGTGTTACGGTTAATTCTCATTAAATGTGTATACTAAATGTGTGTACTGAACGTTACAATTGATAAGTACGCGTACCTAGATTACTACGCCTTTTATTTAAAGTTCTAAGCCAACATATTAATTTACTCCTATTAAATTTATGTCTGAAATATTTCATCATCAACCCATGCTTTGGGACAGCGGTGAGCAGGTATGGAGGGAGAAAAGAGGGGGTCTATAAGCCCGTAGTCAACCATTCGTGTCAATTGTGGATTCGGAACAACGACAGAAATGCGGTCTCGGTTTTCGTTCACCGTTCTCACAATTTTTTCGTTCACCGTTCTCACAATTTTTTCGTTCACCATTCTCACAATTTTTTCCTTCACCGTTCTCACAATTTTTTCCATCACCGTTCTCACAATTTTTCCCTTCACCGTTACATCATAAGATATTTATTACATAATCCGCACATGACTTTAAAAAATTAGAGGTGCGTCCAGCACTTTTCAATGTGTTTCTGGTAAGTAACATGTAGGTCTTTGAAAACAGGATTATTTTTAAACATTATTGCATAAATATTATTAGTATTTTATTTAAAATCTTTCACCTTACATTTTTATTTTATTTTTTTATTTTCATGTTTCCATTTTTAACATCCGGCCAAAAAGAGTTTTCTAAGTTTCTATGTCTGTTTATTTTTCGAAGCGCTCGGACATATGGACCGATTTCAATTCGGTTTTTTATACGGTCTTTTGTACCATTTTCAGTAAATAACGGTTTTTTTTTTTACTTTACTTGATTGTCTTTATTTTTGCTCAAAATAAACTGGTAGTAAAATAACATCCTATTTGTCGAAATACTGTTTATTTTCAATTTTTGCATTCATACAAGGCATATGAATTCTAGCAACCTGGCAAGCGATGTAGACTGTTTCCTAAAACTTCTTATCTCTGAGAGAAAACCCGTGCCCTACAGTGGGACAGTAATGGGTTGATGATGATATAGATGCAAATGCAGTTAAAATTAAATTAAACATAAATAAATAAATAAAACTATTCTTCGGTAGTATTTTTGTGTTATTATAAAATTATATGGTGTATTTAACATATAGTAATTTTAAAATCTCTATTAATCAATTAAACCTATCTAAAACGTGTATCAAGCGTTTGGAAATGCGCACAGGTGAATTTAAAATTGTAGAAAACTATCATAATTTTTCAGGAATTTTTAACAGTATGTATCTGTATAAGCATTAACTCACACCTGTACATGTTTCGAAACAGGTATCATTTGTATTAAATATAAGTCTAATGTATCCTACAATAAATATATTTTACTTCCAATTTTACGTTGTATTTGACGAGTTGTTTATTTCTTGATCCTTTCGTTTCGTTCAATAGAACTAATGAGTTTCACCACAAAACCCCCTATGACTATACAATTTATTACATAAAGTATAAAAAGATGGGTATGCAGGAAAACTGATGTACTATAAGTAGTCACTGTTACTTATGGACGTCAATTACTTATTTGCATTTATAGCTACTATGTAACGGAGCTGTAACCATATCTGATATAAAGAAAAGTTCTCGCAGTGTTTTGTTTTTATCTCTGGGATATGGTTGAGGTATTTCGCATATACAGAGACGGTCCGAATTAGTCCTTGGAACCAGCAACGCATATACATACATATGTGACTTCGAGCATATGTGGGGATGATGTTGAAGGTTTACGGTGATATAAAAAAATAAATTTCAAGTTAGATTTAAATAGTTAGACCTACTGAAAGTAAACCACAGAAGTATATTGTGAGTAGGATGATTATTTCTCTGTTGTATCAAAAATAGTTTTTGACAAAAACTGATTATTGCTAAGTATTTTATAAGTTTTTCGTAAAGTGCTGCGAGTAACGAACGAGAAAATGGTTACCTCGGTGTATTAAGTACTAGTCTCAGCGCGATATTTGTACACGAAGCATACAGAATTTCGTATGAGAGGATCAAATCAAATCTCGACTTTAAATAGGAAGACAAAGGTCGGTACACAATACATGGGACTTCATTGTGTTAATACTTTTTCTTAATATTTTTATTGTTAATATTATGATATTACGCAATAAATAAAAAACAAAATTTACATACCGATGAAGATATTTTAGTGAATACTACTAAAACCCACCTTGTACGAGAGTTGTTTGCAAAACGCGTAGGTTTAATATTAAAACATTCTCATAATATATTTTAGGTTGTATAGTAATTTTACAAAAAAAAAATACGCGATAACACATCTTGGTTGCCAATGTGTATAAAATACATATTGGTAATACATTTGAAATTCCTTCTAGCGGATTACTGTAAAACGATAAGAAGTATCAATGGTCTGTTATATATTTCTTATAACCTCTTGCAGAATAAACTATGTCTCTATAGTTTAATTTGTGATATAACCTAATTTACATATGCTTTCCACGTAAGCTTTGTGCAACGAAAATGTTATAAATTTGTATTTAAAAAAAAAGAGAAATAGAATTTGTCGAAGAGATTTTTTCTATTGGCAGCCACATTCGGATTTATTAAAATACACGAATAAATAGCTGTATCATTAACATAATACAGCTGACTGCTTTAGAATATTTGTGCAATATGACAGTGCAATACGAAACCTGTAAACTGGGGACATGACATTGTTGCAAACTTAAAGATTTGTGTACAATCTAACTGCTGTTAGTTAGGAAGCAGGAGTTTACGAGTTCGCTGGTGGTAATATTTTAAGCAGGGGAATTTACAGGCTAATATTTTAGCAGTGGCTGTATGACTTTATTGTAGTATGACATATGAAGTAATAAACATATCCATATTGTTATCGAAACGACCAGGCGTCGAAGGGTCGCCTCTGACAAAGAGTTCGCTGGAGTGTGTCGCCGTGTGTAGCGCGAGCGGCACTTGTTGCGCAGACCGCGCGATCGATACCGGCCCTCCTCGGAGCCTGCAGCCGCGACACCTCCCGCTCATCGTGCTTACGTACAGACTCCTTCCATTCAACCCGGAAATACCCCTCCAAGTTTTAAAGAAAAAGTACCGCAAACCGCTATCTCGCCCTCCACTCTATCAAGACACTCAAATAAAGGCTTTTGTTCCGAAAGGAACCATTATCGGAATGAGAAAATGATGAATTTAAAATACTCTTTAGGAACTTTGAATACATTTTCGCTTTTCAGTTTCTGTCCTTACCTTCTTTCAATATTTTATGCGGGATAAGTCAGGAATAATGGCCCCAATATTTTTCAAGTGAGCATCATTTCGGAACCCTAAGTGGCGTTGTCAAGTTTATTGTCTTCATAAATCGTACGCGCAAAAGGCACTCGTCATTCTGGGCGAGAGTTTTATTGGGCTACAATAAAAATAATTTGCTACATTCACGACGCAACGATTTTCCGAAAACGAGAAAGTAGAAAAAGAAAGAAACACTACGCTCAGTAGAAAAAGAGCCTAAAAGTGCCTTGCTGCAAATAAGCAGCCTTGTATTAAATGCTTAAAAAAATTACTAACTCCGCAAATCCTCTTTATTCGTTTTATAATACTAAACTAAACACACTATTTTATGAAGAACGTTACGTTATACGTTCAAGAAGAAACATTCTTTAATAAACGTAGGTAATGTAAGCATCTATAAAGTCTGGGCCTGGATTTTATATATTCTGGCTTCTCTGGCGACTCTACGGCAATATATGTAGTAGATACGAGTAATAGGCGTGCATGAGATTGATAAAAAGATTTTCAGGGCGGTTGGCGCAAAGCCTATAGGCTTCACTCCGATTATAATAGTGTCACGAAATACGAAAGCGGGAATAAAACATAGCTTCATTTTTAGATTGGGTGACTGAAAAACTAATTTCAATTATTCATTAACGTTCGAATACAAATAGAATAATTTGACAACTGTACAATTACCTTAAAGTATAATTATTGAGTAGTAACCCCCTGAAAACGTAACGTATATAACAGAATTGTTTATTAATAAAGACATGCGTCAGAAATGTGTCGAAAAAAATGCAAAGAAACTTTAAAATTCAATTGTTTTTTGCTTCATGACTCCTTTTGCAAAGAGTTTAGAATCATTGAATGTGATTTCTCTAACGATTAGAATGAAATTTTATTAGTAGATGAAGTTTCACTTTCTTAGTTTATACAGACTAGTGGAGCTTCATCACTGTGAAAATTAGTTTTCACAAGAAAGACGTTTTTTTAACGCTAGTTCATAAGTTTTTTTTTATGTTAATAGGATAGCAAACGAACACGCAAGCCACCTGATATTAAGTGTTCACTGCTGCGCATAGACATCCACATCAAACCTCAACAAGGACGAAAGTCCTTTCTGTCATCGTATGTATGGCATCGTACGCGTTGCTACTCATGAGCACTAGGTTGGAATGCCTCTTTTCCCGTATCTTCTGCCTAATCACACCCTTCAAACCCAAACACAGCAGTTCTCACACTGCTGCTTCATGGTCATCATTGTCCCTCTGCTGGGCACAGGTCTCCTCTTAGAAATGAAAAAAAAATTTTAAGCCATCGCTTACCACGCTGGCCAGTATGGATTAACAGACAACACATTCGCAGGAACGCAGGTTTCCTCGCCATGTTTTTCTTCACCGTTAAAGCAAGTGATAAATATTTTTTAATACGCACATAAATTCGAAAAACTAGAGGTGCTGGCATGAATTTAAACCCTGACCAGACAGGATCGGATCGAGAGTCAAATTATTGACATAACACCAGGTAGCGTCTGTCGGTTTTTTTAACTCGAAAGAGGCCGAGCGAAGGTCGGTCGGCCCAGGCTGTATTAAATTAAACGAAGTTAATTTACTTAGCTAGAAACATTTCAAGCGGATAATCAAGTAACTTTTATTAAAAAAAAAGAAAAATCTTCTTAAATTGGATTAGAACGTTTATCATTTTTGGTCTCTCCGTTAAATCCTTTGATAAAATTTGGTAAAGATTTATTAGCAAGTCTCGACAGCAAAGGCACCATCACAGCTCTTATTCTTCTGCAGCACTGATATATTTCGCTTTTAAGGTTTTATAGATAGACTGCATTGAGACAGGGGGTCCAACTTCACCACCATGAGTTCCAATGTATCTGCGAATTTGTTCCCATTTGAGGACGAGTTCTGCCTATAATTAATCTTGAAACATAGAAGATGTAGAAATATCTAATATCTAGCAGCGCTTGTTCAAGGATAACTTTCAGTCCATGGGCTGCAGTGACCACTTAACATCAGGTGGCCTGCTTGCTCGTTTGCTATTCCGTTTATCTTAAAAAAATAAGCGAACGAGTTATAGCACTAAAAATAGCAGCCGACAAATGTACGGGTTAAATGCAATCCAAAGTCCATTTGAGACCGCGGCAGTAGGATAATCAGGTCGCTGATGGGATTTTAATAGGATTTTGCTATCAACTAGTTTAAAAGTTCCGGCTTAAATTTGCGCTGTGAATTGGAATATGAATATAACTTCTGTTGTTCACAGATCGCGCATTGAATTGCATTGTGTTAGCGTCGATCAATAATGTTCATAATTATCATTATTAAACCTAATATAGCTGATTTGGATTAGCACTTGCACTAGCAGACCGGCATGACCACTTGGCCATACTGATCGTGAAATATGTAATATAATATTTAAGAATATAATATAACAATTTCTGTACGTAAAGCCACAATGTATTTTTTAATAATTGAAAAAAAAAATCCCTTTGTTACACCGTTTAATTTATTCATTAGAGCGAAAACGGGTAAAGCGTATTCAGTTAATGTATTTTTATTTCCCTTTTCCATTAAAGGTAATAGCCCAGGGATTTATTAATAATATAGACACAGTAATAAAAATAAAGCGCTTAACTCTATGTAACCCCCGGTAAATCTGATATGGTGCAATGTGGTATGTTTTTAACCTTCAATAGGCTTGCGTTTGACAGTGATCTAACCTGATGTTAAGTAAGATGCAGCCTAGGATGTAGCACGCTTGCCTAGAAAATGTTTATATGGTACCTTTTGTTGGAAAAATACTACCCTATAGCATTTTTTTAACTGTCAGTTGCCGTTGATCCTACGGCTTCGTAAACGATTACAATTTTTTAACAATGACAACAAGATTGACGCCGTGGTCTATTTGCGGTCTGCCGTTCTCAAGGTCCTGAGTTCGATTCCCAGCGGGGCGGAAATTTGAACGACGAATTTGGATTGTACCTGGTCAGGGTGTTTGTGTGGTTGTCTATGGACACGACACATGGAATCCTAGTGTGAGGCTCTAAGAGTGAAGCGTTAAAAAAACGATATAGTACGATATTATAAACGTACTTGTGAAAAGCATACCAACTCCTACCGAACCTGAACGAAATTTAATCAATTTATATAGGTATGAAAATAATGCAGAGCGTACACGCTGAAATCCTATCCTATATCAATTCTCCAGTCCCAAGTCTGTTGAAATAACTTTCATCGTAAATATATGTATAATACATATTATATGTACAGAAACTATCAATTAAAACAATAATTATTATTACATACACATACATACGTTAGTATGTTTAAATAAACTTAAAATCAATATTTTGTTTATCCATGGCGTTCGAATGGCAAAGCATATTCCTAATACGAGTTGACCATTACATACCTACTGAGTTTAATATTATTACCTAAAACAGTGACAGTAATAGCCTAAGGATATAATGGGGTAATTATAATGACTTAAAACAGTTGTCATTTCGTTTGAAATGTTAATTATTTAAAGAGTATAAAATACCAAATGAATAATAAACTTTGCAGTATTCAATAAATATCTACCTCAGGTTAGGCACTGCCTTAACCTCTCCACTACCCTTATTCTCTGTGAAGGCTTACAACCACAGTCACGTCTGCGGACAATATTGCAGCCTAGCGAAACAATCCAAATGATAAATGGACTCCACATGCGATGTTAAAGATTGTCTTAATAATTTAGAAAGAGCTTTCGTCAGAGAAGTCGACATCTTAGTTTGTCCAAGAAATTGGGTTCTTTACCTTGTATTTATTTTAATTATAATTGCATTCAGAAGAGTGACCATTTATTGCCCTTATACTAGTTGATATAAAGACGTTATAAGTTATGGGCAGGGTGCGCGATGACAGCGGCAACTAGCGGTTAATATTATGGCGGACTTTGAAATGTAAAATGGCCGACTGTCATTACGAAGAGTTAGTAAACAAACAAATAATTTCAATGAAATAAAGTAAATTACATGGATTCTATTCGATGATGTAAATCTATAGTGTCGATAATAATGTTGATCTTTTTTTTTCCCTTCTAAAATGCCACAATCAGTAAATTTCAGG
>DWKW01000614.1:0-15525 GCA_018250115.1 Doberes anticus
GTCCATGGGCTGCAGTGACCACTTAACATCAGGTGGCCTGCATGCCCGTTTGCTATTATGTTATACACAAAAAAACAATAATACCAGCTTAAAATTTCATCTGCAAAGGATTAGGGAAGTTTGTATGAGATAACTATTCCGCTTAACTGACGCAATGGATTTAAAAGAAATACACCAAGTACAGAATGAACATACAGATTTTTATCCCTGGAAAATAAAGAATTGCGACGGAACATAATATCCCTTCTTTTCCATTCCTGTATTTATTATAATTCCACGCAAACGTAGTCGCGAGCCCAAACTTGTCATTTTCAAAAAGGACAATTTAAATTTGTGTCAATATTATGATCAAATCACAATGGAGCAGTGCCATAATAAGATGTATAAAAGTTGCCTGGTTTGATTGCCGATCTCACTATGCAACCACTAGTTTTGTTCTTGAATTTTATGCGTGATTTTTCTTAACTTATTCTTTTTTTGTGTTAGAAATGGTATCAGACTCAGGATTCGGTTGGATCTTCGGTTCTTCGAACAGTAACACCAACAACCCGTCTACTAGTAATGACGGCAACTTCCTGCGAGTGAGCAATGTGTTCACCAACCGCCGGCTGTCGGATAATACGCTGACGACCCCGAAAATTCGTGTGGCGCCATCTTGCGCCTCCTCGCCTGGTGGCACTCCAGGAGGCAGCAACTCCGCGTTGCCTGCTCGCCGTCATTCCAGTATCGGACCGCAGGAGCGCCGCGGATCCGCCGTGAACCTCTCCCCGCCGACAGTAAGTCACAAACAGCCAAACACCACTCAGTTACCTAACACTGAAAAATACTCAATATCTCACACTACAGTGCCGTTTATTGCCAAGCCAAAATTTCCCCATACGTCTTTTAGTAAAGTATTCCGACACTGTCGTCGACTCCAGTTTCAGATAGTAAACAAACGCTCTGTTACTTTCGTACGATGTCTTCGGTATTATTAGAAATGACCGTGTTATTTTGACAGGCTGTACATCACCACAGGGGAAGAGTGGGCGGCTCTGGTTCGAGCTTATCTGTGCCATCGACATCACACGTTGTAAGTGATGTTACACCAGCACGACTGAATGGCCGCATTGCCCCCCTCGAATCCTTATTGAATGTCTATTATGAACGGCTTACATCGTGGTCTGTTCTCTTCGTGGTTTCGTCTTCTTCCCACAATGACTGGGGAAGAGAGTGTCATTGTTTGCATAATCATCACTCGTACACATCTGCACGAACCTGGATTACGTGGTGTATCACAACCGTGGGCTCTCTCTTCATTAGACATCTCATAGCATCATTTCAACGCTCCCACTTACACTTCTTCAAGGAAACTGTGGCAATCAAACCTTCATGAGGAATCTAGGAATCTACATGCATGCTCGTTAAACTATATGTGAACCAGCAGTGACGCATGATGCTGAGCGACCTTCGCACGCCGTTCGATAAAAGCAAATGCTTCTGAATCTAAAACAAAGGTATCCACGTTGAATTTGTGTTTTGGCAACCTGACTGGCAGATTAATTGGCATTCAAGTCACAAATTGGTTAAAATATAACAAAAAAGTTTTTCTGAATTCAAAATTTACGAAATCTTAGTCGCCTAGCACACAGCCCCATTAATACTGAAAACGACTACTGTTGGCTATGCGACTAACATAGGTCGAATGCAAACGTCTTACGGCGTTAAGTTGAGTAGCGATATGGTCAGCACACAGTTTAATTGTCTACAAGTACCATTATACCAGCTATCCTAGCCGAACTCCCTAGCTGAGTCGATCGCTATAAAAACAGTAAAGGGACCATTTCTGTAAATAGAAGATATTTTTGTAAAACTAATCGACGTTGACTATTCAGAAATGCCTGAACGTATAATGTTTTCTCTAGAATTATTTTCTGTTTGCAAGTAAGAAGGCAGGAAAAAATATTTATTTTGCACAGAAAGTCAACAGCAGTAAAACAAATAAAAATAAACTGTACAGATTAATTGCTATTAATTTTAAATATCTAAAATATGCTTACAATACGCGACAATAAAAATGTACGGTCATGATGATAAAGAAATCTCACGTGAACTAAATCATTTTTAAACCGATTAACGTCCTTCTACTGTGCACGAGTCTCCTCCCAGAGATGAGAACCCTCTCATTAGTACTATTAAGGCATAGTCTACCATGCTGGCCAAGTGCGGATTGGTGGACTAGATAGGGTAACGTAAATTAAATTTGTAATCAGTGATCGCTACGTCAAAGGGAAAAACAACAGCGTTTGTGACTATGGCAACACTAAATAGCATTTTTCACTTGGCTAGGGCAGAACCCGTAAACTGTATAGTGTGTGCTGGCCGTATTATAATCAATATGAATTGTATTATGTTTGGCTTACATTCCAAGTATAGCGTATGTATTCAATCGTACAGCTCTGTGTATGAGGCTGCTGCATTCCGGGTCATCGTGTCGTATAAAACCGTGGATGTCAATTGGATTCACTAAAGATACATTTGCAACATTACATATTCAAAATTTAAATATACTTTTAAAATCCTTATTTTAATATAAATAAATGTTTATTATTTATTCTAAAACTCCTTCTAAAACTTCACTGCTACTTAAAAATGTAGCGACTTTTGTAAAATAAAAATCTAGTTAACATATTCAGATAAATGAACTACGGATTCAAATGCAAATCGCCCGATACTAACGTGTTGGAAAGTACGTGTCGAATCAAAATGGCATCCACTGCAAGCGATTGGCTTCTAGACGAAATGTGCTTTGAGCATTATGCGTTTCAACAAGGCCGTGTGCTTGATACTATGTATCGTAGGTATTCGTATAACGCTGTCTCATTCATTGTTGCTATTTGTCCTTCTACGCAGCTTGCACGGAGCATGATCGTGAGTATAACTCTTCTCTAACTTGTCAGCCGTTGCGGTAACGTAACCGAGGCATCTGTTTCTTCCTAACTATTCATGACATTATCACAGAGATGTTGTCTTGTACCAAGGCAATAACACCGTGACGTTGACACGGTTAACTGCAACAATTACGTGGAAAACTTCATACATAATTACTTCAGCATCACTCCTAGACGACACGCTTTGGAACCCTAATTTTTATATCAACAATCATTCTCAGTAGCTTGTCGTAGTCACATTTAATCGACTCTCAATAGGTATTTAGGTGTTTAGATTTGTAGTGCATTTTATTACATACCAATTATCGCTGGTGCTTTCGTAGACTGCTGTTTTATGATATGCAATAAGATTAGTTTTTAATATTATTTATTTATATATAAGTGTAGTCATAAATAATAATTGATGGTCCTTTTTGAAGAATGCAGGTATTGTCCAAAACAAAACGAAAAAATCGATCAGGATAGATTTTCATACATTTTAGTAACCTGCATTAATAATATTAACATCATAGTAACCTTATTATTACAATAAAAAAATACGTTTAATAAACATTGCCACAAAAACATAATTAATATAAAAAGCTAACGTACAGAAAATTTTAAAATTAGACACAAGTAATTAATAAAAATTTGCATACAACATAATAACAAACATTTTTTGTGTTATGAAAATTCACGTTTCTCAAAATAAATTATTTATTTAATAAATATGAAATCGTCAGTACTGAATTACCAGGAGACGCTTATTTCCAAAGAACCTTACTCTACTTAATTTCCTAGTAATAATGTAAGTTTATTATTGATTTTTAAATATAATTCAACATAATTGTTTAAATAGCAGCTCACAAAAAATATTTCGCCATCTTTCTTTTGGTTAAGTGCTAAGTGAAATATTACTAGTTAGTATTTTAGCAATCAAAGTGAGGAAAATAATATTTGATGGACTCTACCTCTTACAAGTATGTCGAAAGTACCGCGGCGGCGCCGGCACCATCACTGCCCTTAATTCTGCCGCTAAAGGAGAAGTGTGAAAACTGCTTTGTTTAGGTTGTTAGGCAGAAGACACTGGACAGGAGGCATTTCAATTTAGTGCTCAAGAGTAGCAACGCATCCACAACGAATCACATGACCTGCAGTAACCACTTAACATCAGGTGGAATCAATAATTTTCTAAAATGTGATATTTAACTTATAATTTTGATATTATTCATGAAGGTAGTACTCCAATTTTTTTATGTTCCACATAGAAAATCATCATACTAAAAAAAATAAAAAGTACTAGGATTTCCGATATATTGACTGTTGCAGGTACTGTAAGTTATATATACCCTAAGGCCCATTACCAGTCTGCTTTTAACAATAAATATTGTTCAGTCATCATGAATCTTTTCCATAGTCATATTACCCCGAAATAATATAAAACATATAATAAATATTCGTAGCAGGTATTTTTATTGTCTTGCTGGATAAAATATGAATATGTCAGGTTGAATACGTTTATTTGAATACTATACTTTCGACGTCTTTGACGCTGGCTTGTGTAAGAAATGCGATAAAAGGATCACTCAGAACGTATGATTGCATTGTTCCCACTCAGACTGCAGCATTCCTGAACAGAAATCCATAGCACTCACAAAAATATCAGCTACGAATATTCGTTTACAGTGCAGTTGCTATAAGATTTTTATGTACGCCGTGTAGGGTGGATCCATGCCGAACACGTCATCAAGCGTTCCACATCTGCTGACATCCTCGATGCAGTCCATCCGATCGCGCCGCTCCTCCGCCGGCCCCAGCGGCTCCCAAGGATCCCAGGGGATCCTGCAGCAGATACACTCTGGGGTGGTAAGACATCTTCCTGCCACGCCCACCCGAGCTCCTAAGACCAGCCACAACCAGTGGACTTCCATACAGGGTGCCACCGCTGCTGGGTACAATGCTATCCGGCAGACCGCTTCTACTGCGGTGCGCAAGTGCCCCTCGCTGAACATTTCACTTGCCAACTAGGAGTACCTTGATCTCCCTTCACCCGTACTCGATGACCCATATCCTCACGCTTTGCTTTCGCGGAGTACGAGTGAAAGGTTGAGACCAAGAAGACGCAAGACGAAGTCACGACTCCGACGTATACTGGAAAAAAGATTCGCAAAATTCATAGAGGAAAAGCGAAAATTCATTAAGATCAATGAACCCCACATCCATTACGTACTCGACTTTGACACGACCAGCTCGTCGAATTCATCAAGCACGTCGGAGTCGTCCGACGAAGATTGGGTGTGATCCTTTGAACTTCTGACTTTCAGGCTTTCAGTGTAGTGTGCGTATGTGTGCCAGTATGACGCGTGCGTATGATGTGTCTGTTTAGCCTTTCTTCCTTGTAACGATCTTCTTTTAGTTACTCTTATACTTTCGAACTTCTTTTTGTTCTACTATGAACACTGATTCGCTTGCGTAACAAATTCACATTCACATTCGCTCAATACATAAAGCTACTTTATATCCAAATGTTTGTCAGAAAAAGTTTTATTTGGTTCACTGTAAGCTTTAATTGGTATAATGTGGACATATCACTTCATCGTTGAACACGTTTAAAATGTGAACAATATGTCCAAGTGTCGTAAAGTTTAGGAAAAGAAAGAAATTGAAATTTTTTAAATAGTAACGGTATGTTACCATACTGATAATGTACAGCAAATTGTACAAGAATTTTTATATACGGTGCTGTGATATAGTATTGTTATATTTATTAGAGTCTATATTTAAAACTCCTTCTGAAATTGAAAAATTGGAGCGCTTAGAACTTTATTAGTGACATTAATGTCAATGTGTATGTGCCAAACCGGACTCTTGCAAAGATTTGAAAACTCCAATCAACTTGTACTCCTTATGATCGAGAATAGGCACAGAATAAAGTCGGTCGGGGTGATTGTGCGCGCAATTACTATATATATATAAGTACGAACTATGACTATTAAGGACACTTGCAATTTTGAATCGCACGTGTTCAGTATCACAGAATTATTCTGAACAAACGTACTTTTCGGAATTTGCCACAGCGATAGCAGCCACAATTTTTGACTGCAATTAATATCTTACATTTAATTGCTAAATAATCTCTCCTCGGCACCTCTTGAAAGTGAGACTAATCTGACTCACTTCAAAAGTTAGCTAAATTTTATTTTCTGTCAAAAAAACACTGTCCTCGTAGGGATAACGTAAATGTAATGAAACTAAAATAGAGCTTGGATTAATTTAAGGCTTTTTGCAAATACCATGAACTCCAGTGTCCACTACACACAACGTGGACTGCATGCTACTTTTCCTGACTGTAACTAACCAAAGAATTAATTATCACTCGCTTTAACGGTCAAGGTAAACATCGTGAGGAAATCTGCATGCCTGTGAGTTCTCCATAACGTTCTCAAAGGCATGTGAAGTACGCCAATCTGCACTTCGCCAGCCATAGTTGGCTTAAACTCTCTCATCTCTGCGAGTAGAACGGTACCCAGCAATGGGACCATAATGGGTTGATGATATGATGAACCCCAACCACGCCTATCCTACAACATACAAACAGATGAGCTGTGCTTATGTTACTTTATTTCACTGTCAATATCTTAAACGTTTGAAACGATAGAAAAAAACAAATCCGTATACGTTTCTACAAAAGTGTGTAAATTGTTCACCAGCGAATTCAGGAAATATCTTATGTAATTTTAATCTTTTAATCTTACCTATGTAATTTTATAAATTTCACAGCCACAAACATAACGCAACACAATTTATACTTTCAAATTCGTGTAACTATTCGTCGTATGACCTCTATACCTACATACATATATATATACAAAACATGCAGATTTTGTAAAATAGAAAACATATGCTAATATTTAATACCACGTTATGACGTCAGTTGCGCACAGGTACCCCGCTCCACTCGATGTCTTCGTCTTATGTCTTATTTACTAACTCGTCAGTTCCTTAACTTAAAAGTTTCGGAATCCGTTTCAGATATCATCTTATATCTAAGAGAAACTTTTATTAACTATGCTACATATTAGCGCTTTCCTTATTTGTGCAGTAAATCTTGATATTGACAGAAGCTTTTACAATAATTTTACTCTTTCGCTTGGCATGATCTTAGAAACTCTACGAAATTTACTGTACATAAAAATAACGCAATGTTTAGGAGGATTTATTTAAAATTTTGGAAACTTAATACAGCCAGACCATTTTGACTTTTAGGTGGCCGGAGTATTCATTTAAGAAATGAATAATTAAATATAAACGAGTCGTATCTAGTTGAGGGCGTCGTAAATGTCCACATTATGAAATCACTTTGAAGATTTACGGCGCCGAGCTTACTTCGAAAATAAATTCATGTGAATAAAATTCATGATGTACTTTCAGAATATTAGGTATGCAAAATCAAGGCTAAAGTCCTTACTTTAAAGTCAGAAACTTAACTGATTATTATGTTTTATCAATGAAAAGCTTTAGCAACTATGGAATTTAAAAGGTCAACTGCTGTACACAAGCCTACCCTAATTAACGCTAGAATTTGATCCGTACGCCCTATGAATTAAACAGTTTTGCATTGTTTTCTCTAACTTCCTGATCTCGTAATTCTTTCTTTTCTTCTTTCGTTCTGGGTAGTGAGGGCGACGTCACACGTATGACATACATCGAACAATTAAGTACCATTATCCAGTTACGCAGTGATAATGGTTTGCAACCGGTCTCCAGCTTCGAAGGGGCCGGGTTCGAATCCTGGCATGCATCTCTAATTTTTCGATGTCATGTGCATATGTGAATGTAATAATTGTTTATTTTCCGATGAAGGAAGACAGCTACGCTGATTTCTGCTCAAGCGGAGCACTGATATTTCTAACTTTGACACTAGACCGTGTATTGTAGTTTAACTAGATTCGCTTCCAGCTTGAAAAGCGTGTGGACGTGTAGTATTTAAATTTGCCCATTAGGAGTAGGACAAAGGTCAACCGAGTAAATGCAACATAAGTAGGTCTTCAAATACGTATAAAATAAAGGAACCGAGCCGAATAGACAGTTAAAAAACAATGACTTCATTTTTCAAATCCATTTTATAGTGTTCCAAGTTTAAACGTAATTGAAGCTTTTGGTAGATTTTGAATCGTATGCGGCGTAGAGCATTAGGTGCCCTAGTTTGTCTTAATTTGCGATTTTTCAGGTCCTGTTTTATGCAGTATTGTTTGGTAATTGATTAATTACATCATTAAAATTACCATTTTCGGATTACTGTGGCTAAAAAAAACATTAAGATAATTTTTAAACGAGTAAAAGGAATCTATAATCTCATTTTAATTACAACTTTACTATAATTAGCTCCTTTCACGTTAAATCACACATTTATGGGGAATATATTCTTTGCCTGTTTTGTACCCGATTCCAAGAATGCGAAAATTCGAAATACAAAGTGAACAAATTGATCTTCAGTCGGGACGCGATTTTAATATTTATTGTGATTGATTCCAGTCTCAGCTGATGTCCGGACATACGTAACTTTGGTAAACGTTAAAGCCGCGTTGATAATACCGATCAAAGACGGCGCGTGATCTCAAATCGTCTCCAGCGCTCCTCGCCGCGTCAAACCATCCCTGAGCTTACGTAGCTCATCCAATTGGCTCAAAAAAGAAGAAATTTTCCAAATTATACCACTTCCATTTAATTAAAAAGTCCGCGGTTTTTTCGTCATTGCTAAACTTTAATTAATCTTTAAATGGTATATCGCTACCTCTGCAATATATTCATGTTTTTACAAGTAAACATGAAGAAAACTCTTATTGATTCGATGCAATTTATACAAGTATCTCTCAACGGTATCCTAAATTAGATCTAATTTTTCGTTAATTTTATAAAAATAATTAAAAAAAAGAACATAATACTGCACCTATGAAGAACACAATAATACATGCAGCTTTTATGTTCACACATGTGATAGTTACATTATATGTATTACACTCTAATAGCACTTATTTCCTCCAAATACTCGCAATTAGATATATTTTACGCGGTAACCACTTTTAATGTTAATTATTAAGGAAAATGGGTCAGAAGAAATAATGAAGTTGTACCATTTATGTACGAAGTCCTACAACGTCGTAGTATTGTAATAAAAATAAAAACTTTTCAAAGAACTTGATATTTTTATAGCTTCGGCCTTACAAAAGTCTAAGTTCCCATAGTTCAGCTACCCGTTTCTGTTATTACAATAAAGTTTTCCTTGCGTTTAATACTCAATTGACGGTGTGTCATTGTTTCAAATTGCTAACAAAATGTCGGCACATTTAACGAGGCTATAGTGGATGAAGTTTACGTTTATTACTTTTTCTAGACTCGTCACCAAATAATTTAAAGGACCTGATAAATCTGTTGAAATAAACATCAACTGAGACTTTGTTTCAGTAAAACTTAGCACCAAACAAAGAGAGATTAATTGGCAAGTACATATATGACAGTGAAATGAAGTAAACTCTGTCAGCACAGATTTGGCTTTCAGTAATAAAATTATAATTTAAACTCATTTTAATATGATTTGCAATGTGAGCAGATGTGGTTAGGCAGAATACATTTCACAGAGGTATTGCAAATTCGTCCTCAAGAGTAGCAATGCACCCACGAACGTTTTGAAACAAGACTTCGGTCCTATTTGAGGTTCGCTGTGGATATTAATTGGCTGCAGTGACCACTGAACATCAGGTAGTCATGGGCTCGTTTAATCGTTAAAAGTGTAGCAATGTATACTACTTGTAAATTGTTACACAGAAGTTATTTGTTCAGGTTAAAATCCAACTAGAAGAACTTTAAAGAACTGTCATACACGAGGAAAATAATATTCAATTCTTTGTAGCTACTTTCAACTCGTCATTTAGTAGATTGCCAACTATCTTGTATACAGCGCAATCCCGAATATGATGTCCATTTTTGTTTACACACAATCTTTTTGCTTTATTTGAACGTAACCGTAAAGATTAGGAAAATATAAATATATAGTAATCTGTCGCAAGTGAAGCACAATCTGCCCCGACACGACTGACACAGGTTGACCAAGATCGACTCATATCAAGAGCGATGAGTTAAAAGTATAACCTAAAAATATTTTCATGACTAAATTGAAATTGTGCTAAAAGCTTGTTTTTATTTAAATATTGGTACGAAATTTACGACGATCTTGAATATGGAGGGATTAGAATCGTAAAATTTAATGTAACTGTAAATTGAACCTTTTTGAAAATTTAAAAAATTTACTCGTAACTAATTGTAACAATGATATAAAATGATACAATAAATATATAGTGTCATATCTATTTTATTATTACGAATAGTGCAGATCAAAACAGTTTGTGTAATCGTTGCGCTGATCATAAATTAGTATGAGGACCGAATGGAAATAGAACAATTACTTATAACCACAGCACACGTATAATGAAGGGTGAAATCGCTCAACTTTTTTCTTGGCATCGCTACACTGCTCTCGATGACGACCTTTTTGGTACCATGTTAATCGTACCGGTCCATAGAGTTCGATTTAAAAGGGGACAAAAATTTAAATGAAGAATTCACTTTTTTTTTCGTAATGGTCAGCTGTTGGCTCTACGGGCCTTTATAGTTTTCCCAAGTTTTTTGTTGGGAACCGAAAGGGCTCCACCAGACCTATAGAGTGGGGGACGCGTTAGGGTGTGCCCAGCGCTCGGCTGGAGACCGGTGCCTGAATACGCAACTCCGCTCCAAGAATAAGGGCACGATTTCCTATTGTGAGACTCGAGCCCCGGCTCAGCTCGACACGGTGTGAGTTCCAGGGCTACGACGGACTATCATATATCGATTACTATGTAGTTTAGATTTTTGTATTTTCTGACCTACGTTAACATTAACTAAAGGCACTAGGATCATGAAACCATACCTATGTTATGTTCTATTATTATCTTTCTTCATTCTGTATAAACCTTCTCTGCGATGCCAATGAAAACACTTTAGCTATTTCCCCTATAGGTATACTATCGATATACACAAAATTGATGATTTCAAAATTGAAATTTCCAATATCAAACGCAGTAAGTGTGTCAAAAATTATACAACACGACTCACGAAGTCGATTGGCATATATGCACGATTTTGTCAGTAACATAATAACAACGGCCTCATGGCATTTATCAGTTTCAATTAATAAAGTATTTAAAAAAATGTAATCGTGCATATGACGCACTTTGTAAGTAACATTTGGGACGCAGAGTTTAATTAGGTAACCTATAAGAATGTCGTAACAGTGAGAAATAAGCTAATAATTGAAAGTATCGTAAAAATAGTATGGATTATATTGGAGCTAAAGTAAGTTTTATTATATTGATGTTGTAAACCTATGTGTCCAAAGAAACTCTTGCCTTCACTCTTATATATTCTACTTCTATACTTATTACTCTTATCTAAGATATATCCATACGAATATACATTTGTATGGTGGATGCATGACGTCCTTATGTATGTATTTATACTGTCTTAAAAAGAAAATTCCTTAGATGTGATTTAGACATAATAAAAGCGAGAGAAATATGGGCTGTTTGCTATAAATGATGGTCTAACCTTAGATTTTGTCAAGGCATCTATAAACGATAGGTATTTACTGTCATATCAATTTCAAGTATATTGCAATTCAAGATTCCAATACCCTGAGCATCTTGCATATGATGTACACAAATGTATACATACGAGTAGTTTCATCTAAAATAACCTTGTAAGACTCAAGAAGTAATATCGTAAAATGCAAATGTAAATAATATGCAACCTTCCATAATGGCAACCTCAATAAATACGATCGTCTGTATATGCCTCGGCACTATTAAACCTATAAAATATTTTGAATATTGATTTCATGTTAACTCTATGATGACATAGTTTAACCGATAAACATAGTTTATCCAGTTGACACAAATATTTAATATCTTTATCCATTATTCTAGGGTTGTGGTTATTGCTCAGAGTTAGTAATTCCTATTAACGTACCCTTTCTAACATTTCCTACTTATGTATGTACACGACGACTATACTAGTCGCGAACGACGCGCGTGAAGAACGCGAACGTACTCTTGCAACAGTCGTGCCGTTCAAGCCTAAAAGTAAATAGCATTTATCAGACTATAAATCTTATTCAGACACTCGTTTACATTAATACAATAGTCCGCAAGCATAAGGTAAGAGAAGGACGCGTTTGTATCTTCTACAGTAAGATTTTTTTTTTATATCCGCGGCCGCAACGGTACATCTACATCTTTATCGATTTATCCTTTCTATTCGATATATTCTTAGTCGTTTAGACGCATTTACGGCGCATACAAAAGTCGTCGTGTGCATTTTAAGTAGTTCCAAGGTTCCGGTGTCTTTCACCGACTTGTTGTAATTTATAATAAAAAATAAAACTCTTGTGATTTCTATCTGTGACTTAACCTTGACTAGAATGCTGACTATAGGCAAAAATAACTTTCGACAATACTTATATAAATCTTTCGCTACTCATTGCTTTTTGATGTGAATATTTATCGGTGCGTTCGTTGCTTCTACTGATTATATGGTAAATAACCAAATAATCAGAGTGTGAATGACGTTTGCTCTATTCCCTTGTGTCCCTTATTGATATTTCATAAAGTAATATATCCCTGTAGGACTATTAATGTCATTTTGTAGTATTGTAAGTCATTAATGATTAAATGAATAAATGATTATATTATTATTATTAATACGTTACTCTTTGTCACAAGGATCAGTGACATCACTACGGGATATTGATGCTTCTGACGATACATTTCACTTAACTGTGCGATGAATGATTCCCTTAAGAACAGTGATGTGACCAATCCTTATGTTTCGTTAACAAAAAAAAATTATTAGATGAATATGTAGTAGGCTAATTAATCACATCACTACCAAATATTAATTGATGATTTTGATGTTGCATTTCACTTAATTGTGCGCTGCAACCTTTTGTGTAGTGATTAAGTTAGAAATTAAATCTTCGATTTACCAAAAAAAATGTAACAAGCAGATGTAAAACGATTATTGACATCAAAAACGAGATGTCGATTAATTCTTGTATTTCACTTAATTGTGCGATGCAACTTTCCCTACGAAATAGTGATGTGTCCAATCTTTCAGGTAACCTTAAAAATATAGCAAGTAGATTGATAACAGTTAGCACCAGATTGGTATATTTCTAAAACGATAATAATTCGAGTTCGAATTCGATCAGTAATAATACGAGATATCGATTAACGCTTGCATTTCACTTAATTGTGCGATGTTATCTTGCCTATGAAATAGATATATTACCAATCCTTCATAAAATTTAACCAGTAGATGGAAAATAATACTCATTAGATCGAAATGTAATATGTATAAACATTTTATCATAGCATCAATATATAACATATTTACTGTATTTAAATATATAAATGTTCGTGTTTAATCATATGATTCAAGCTATTAAATAGTGACTTTATCAATTAGAGTCAGATTACTGTTCGAAACTGTTTGGGATTTTTGATCTTGGTGTAAAAAAAAATATGTAACCGTAGATTTTTCGAAATGCTGCAACATTATATGTTATATTGCACCCTATATGGTAAACGTACTCTTCGGTAGAATAGATCAATGTTAAAATTGTTGATTAAATGTACTCAAATATATTACTCTCAAACTATTTTAATGTATTACTAAGATGATATTGTTTGTCACTTGCCGTTCAAATTCATGTATACGTTCGTGTAGAGAAAATAAAAAACAACAAAAAAACGCAGAATGCTTGTTTTATTGTTCAAAATCCCTTCCTTGAGTTACACTGACACATTACAACAAAACTTTAAACCACATTTGATCACATCAGATTTGACCGTGGCAGTCTTATGTTGAACGCTCGCTTGCGGCGTTAATACCGCTGCAACTATTTCTGCCGTTAAGCAGCAGTGTGAGCGCTGCTGTGTTTCGGTTTGAAGGTTGCGGTTTGGCAGAATATACTGGACTACTTGAGGTTGGATGTCGATATTCAGTAGCCTGTACGCTTGTTTGTTACTCTTTTATAATATAAAAAATAAAGGCATGTAAATAAACAAACATACACATGTATATGCATTACAATAGTAGAAAAAGTTAACTTACAAACACATTAACAAAAAAATCAAATTACGGATTTATATAGATTATCATAAGAAATGAAATAAAATTTTTATTTCATGAGACGATAGTCAGAAATATTATTCTTGATCATCTGATCTGACGATATCGTGATAAGGTACCGTTATGAAGTAAGTCAGATGGCCAAGAGAACACTCTAAAGTTTCGTCACTATTCGTATTACATGCACTTACTCTTCTACCTATTTGGGCAGAATAACAGTCGGTCGCAGGTTGCACCGCATCAAATAATTCAAATCAAAATAGTCAATAATATATGCAAAAGTAATTACAACATTATCATTAACTTTTATCCGATTCAGAGCAAATTGACATTTATAATTTAGGATTTCTACTCTTTGTATTGAATACATATCCACAATTATGATACAACATACAACTGTATTCAACAAAAGATTTTTGTTGATCGGGATTATAAGTCGGCGCAAAAAACCTCTTTAAAATATTTACATACATATATTGTTCAGATTACACTATGGCTTTAGCCGGATATTGAGCATGGGAGAAAGCGATGAGCTGTAACGATGAAGAAAAAAATCCTGAGGAAACCTGCATGTGTGAGATTTCCCCAAAAAGTTCTCAGAGGCATGAGAAGTCCGCCAATCCGTACATGGCCGGCGTGGCGGACTATGGCTTTCATCTCTGAGAGGCGAGTCGTGCCTAGCAGAGTGACGATAATGGGTTTATGAGTTGATAAGGTATAGACTATAGAAACAGGTACAAATACATAAACAGCCTTGTAAAGTAAGTTCAATCTCAACTTTTTAGCCGTTTAACAGTACTAAGTTTGTATGTATAACTTTTAGTTGAAGTTTTTTTTTATTTCATAATTTTATTAATAGCGTGGATTTAGATAACACAAAATCTTCAATGAAAACATTTGTCATGTCCTTTCATTACGAAAGTGTTAATAACAAGAGTCCCGCTCACGGCGTTGTCGCCTTATATGGATGAAAAAGACAGTAGAAACCAACTATAGTTCCGAAGTGTATGAGAGAATATACCATTCGATGGTGGTAGAGCCTTGGCGGTGTCGAAGAGTTGCCTGCGGCGGCACCACCGCTGCGCCCATTTTTATTTCAAAGCAGCAGTGCGAGAACTGCTGTGTTTCGCTTTGAGGTGTGTAGTTAGGCAGAAGATACTGGGCAGGAGGCATTCCAACATAGTTGTCATGAGTAGCAACGCATCCACATACAACCTCAGATAGGACTTCCGTTCTAGTTGAGGATTGATGTGGATTTCCATGGGCTGAAGTGACCACTTAATATCGGGTGGCCTGCATGCTCGTTTGCTATTCCGTTTGAATAAGAAAAAACAAAAAAAACAGTAGAGCAAATACAAGGGATCATGTAATATCCTCGGTTCTGCTGGACCGA
>DWKW01000615.1:0-15522 GCA_018250115.1 Doberes anticus
CTTGTTTCTGTGTGTGTCCATGGCACCCGCGACACAGGTTAAATCCTACTGTGGGGCTATGAGTGTGAAATGTTATTTATTGCTCGTTCCGAACATGCTACTGAAATTATTGTCTAAACTATAAAATTGCGAAATTTAGTTTATTAATAAACAAATATTGTAAATTGTTACAACATACGTACCAACTCGTAGGTGTAGAGATATCTGTATAAAATTAGTTTCCTATTTTCTACGGGGACACCAGTATAAGTTATTATTGTGTTATTCTGTGTAGTGTGTGTTAAACGCTGTTAAACTTTCTCACATCGCCACACATAAAAATGTTTAATCTTATTAGTATGTATTACAAATGTTCAAGTATGAAAAGATGTTTTTGATTTTTGTTACTCAATTAGGAGTCATCGGTAACGGATATGGACCTAAATGAACACATAGGTTTTATCCCCGCGATGCGTTCGCATGGGATAATACACGTACATATCCCATGAGTTTGTGCAACACGCAATAAACTGTGCATGTCCATATATATATATATATATATAAGATGCTTTTTATATCGTGAAAACAAACCATTTTTATGGATCTCTGACCTGAAATGAATGATTTATTATTATTATGATTATTTATGGAATATTTCCTTTTTTTCTTTAATCTTTGCGAACAATATCGCGGATACAAGCTTATGTAAGACGATCGTAGATGCCATATCCAAAATATCCAACCTCACTCGTCGTATCCCAGTCGTTATGTTATCCGATTGCCAGTCATGCACCCTAACGAACGTCGGACTTTTTTTATATAGCTACAGGTACACTTTTGTTTGTTTTGCCCCCGCATTGTGCCAGTGTTTTGGTAGGACTATAGGTTTCCTTTTGTGTTGTGGGTTTCTTTCGAATAATGAAAGGCGTTTCGGTTTAATTATTCGGGCTTTGAGCGACTTCTGTTTCAAAATGGCGAAGAATGAATCGAGAAAACTTATAATGGCCCCAGTTTCCGAGGTGCTCGCGTCTAAGCGGATCTAGACTGCGAGATATTTCTTCGCTTAGTCGAACAAAAGATAAAATAGCGGTAAGAATGGACGGGAAGACGGAAGCAGTTGCTTAAAATATTCTTGAAATATTCTTCTCAATCTTAATTTAGACTTCGGACGTATAATTTAGCGGTAATACGAATACCTGTGGTTTAGTGCGTTATAGTGTCAATTGGGCTAGAAATTTCGCTAGAAGCCTTGCGGCGTAAATGCAAACACATAAAGCTTTCTGTAAACTTCAGTCCGAAATCCTGCCTATTTCTTACCCACGCACTTTTGTATTCTTCACGCACTTTTTACATTCGTAATAAGTATAGCGGACCGAAATTTAAAATTCCTAAAATACGTGTCGAAAATGTATACTTACATCTAAGTACCGGATATAAAGAAATTTGGTAACATGACAGCGACAATTTTTTTTTGCAGGTAAAAATAAATTTTGTTACAAAATAAAATTAGCATTTGTCGAAATAGCGGTGATCCATAGTTTAAAATAATCGACAACTCAAATTTATAGAAAAACTGCACCTTAATTCATCATCATCATCATCATAATCAACCCATTATTGTCCCACTGCTGGGTACGAGTCTTCTCTCCGCGATGAGGGTTTTGTGCGCATCGGCGAACAATCAGCCTTATTTGGAACATAATTATACAGTCCATTATGTAATTTGAGTTAATCCGTTTTAACATATTTTGATCAAACGCACAAAAAAAAACTAATTTATGAAATCTGCGTTTCCAACTGACGTCCGATGCCCGATACGCTTATATGTACAATCACATGATATCGGACACATTCATTTTGTTAATTTAAAGCTTACATAACTGGATATAAGTGGTTACCGTCGCCAATGGATGTTATCATCAACGTGTTTCCAGCCTTAACCGACTACCACCTTTCTGTGTTTTTATATTTGAGTCTAATTACATTTGGCTTCTACTTAACTACTTATAACTACTAACTTCTACCCTAAATGTTTTAAAAATATATAATAAAAAATATACTAAAGGATCGGCAAACGAGCACGCAGGCTGCCAGATAAATCCTATTTCAGATACGCGGATGCGTCGCTAATACTAAGAAATTGGTATGTCTTTTGTGCTCTAAAGTCTGCTTAACTAAACCCTTCGAACCGAAACACAACAGTGCGAAAAATGCTGCTTTACGGTAGAAATAGGCGAACCTTCAAAATAAGGCTCTGCCAACATTAAAATATTGTGTACTCTATAACAAATGTTACCATAAGTATTTTCCACGGAAATTGATGCTAAAATCATTCGAAGAAGGAACAGGTGAAATGGAGCGTTTACTTTTTGTTAGAATTTTTTAATGTCCCATTTTAAAAAACTCTGAAGTGTCGTTCGCTTCTCCAAACTTTTTTTTTTTTTTAATTTCGAGTGGACTCAAGTGGTTACAGCAGAAAAATACTCCACAGCATCCAACATAAAAGAGTCAGTGTAATAAACTAAAAACGTCCACTTGTGAGAAAAATTTGTGATTTTTTTCTTTTCACTCGCGGGAAAAATCTCTATTCATTGCCTGAAATAGTTTCCCCGCTGAAAAACGAGCAATTCCGCATTTGTAGAGTTTTTCGCGAAAACTTTAGGATTTAAGTGCACTGAACCTTTCTTTAACGATACCTGCTATAAAAGCTCTTTATTACTCTCAGAAGCACAGTTTTTTGTCATTCAGCATTTTGTTGGAAATTAGTACACGTCATGTTATTGTTGAAGTTTTTTAACTGGGCGCTTTGACTGAAAATTTCGTGAACTTTTATGATTTTCGTGGATTCAAAAGAATTGACTCTTTAAACAAACATTTGTATTCTCAGTCAATGGTTATATTCAACCATTATTAAGCAAAATCTGAAGGAGTAACAATTCGACTTGAATTGTTAAATGTCGCCGTGTGCGATTGTTTCGATATTTATATCTCGGACAAGTTATGAATACATCGTCAACCTCGATATTCGATGCCGTAATAAAATAATTACTACGTGACAAAAATCCGATATTGAGTCATAACAGACTGGCAGTGATATAGTGCTTAAGAATCTCGACAGTCCGTTCCAGTGGGTCGGGCTTTCAGTAGTTAATTATCACTTGTTTTAAGAGCGAAGGAAAATATTGTGACGAAACCGACAAGTCAGACGGTTTTCCATAATGTTTACAGGAGCATCTGAAGTTTGGAAATCCTCGCTTGACGAGTATAGACTATGGTCCAAAGCTTTTCAGGTCTGAGAAGATATACATGCCGTGCTGTAAGACAATTATCTACTGAAAATGATGATGATAGGAATCGACACTGCTGTCCTCTTATTGAAAAAAAAAATCATGTGTACAATTTTGACATTTAAACTAAATTTTTGTGTAGTACTCATACTACATACATACATACATACTACTACTAACATTAATAAAGACCTTGTTTCACGACGATCAACGATGAAAAAATTGATTTCATAATTTATTGTACTAATAAGATATTACTATTAGGTAATAAGTGCTGAAGAGAGATTAAATAATAAGAGCTTAAAGTGTTAACTTTAAGCTACATTTTGGGTATAAATAATATCTGCATCTCACATAGCATGTGTCCTATTCCCGCTGAGTCCTGCAAAAGCCCACGTCACGTCTTTTTTTCCTTTTATCAAGGCTTAAGCTAGTGATTAAGGACACGTTTTTTCTCAGCCACAATCTCAGGGCTTATCTGCTCGCCTGTTCATGTCGCGGGTATCTCTCCAAGGCATAATATTTGGGCACTTGGCTTTACGTAGAGCTATCAAAGTGGCAGAAAGGACCGCACATGATGTCTAGCTGCATAAAACCTATTCAAGATAACTACTTTGAATTGTGGATTTTTTTTCTTCACTGATGAGACGAGTTACCGATTGCGAAGGAAGTTTTTTATGAAAACTGTACGGATTAGAGCGTATCATATACAGGTACAGCATAATTATAGTAGATTCATGTATATTTTTAAATTTGCGAAATAAAGTTTTTAGGTAGTAATTGATTGTTACAAAATAGAAGTCGCGAACGAAACACAATATTCACAACGGCGCTAATTATTAATTTTCCACGCAAAATATAATCCTTAGGCACTTCTATAACATTCGAAGCGCACAGGACGCAGTCCTCGCGCCTTATCTCCAAATCGTCTCGGCTTATTTTTTGTGAATTATTTTGGAGAACGAACTTTTATCTGGACCAAAATAAAGAATTATTTGAAGGTAAACAGAGGAGCAAACCCATCCGGTGTCATTGTGAAATCCATATTGTTTGATGGCAAATTGTCTTTTTTTCAATGGCAACAAGAAATGCGGAATTGTTAAGATATCATTTGGGAATCTATGTTTTTGTACTTATTGTTTTTGTTTGTGGTTAAGTGTTCGGACTAACGTTTTCTACCTGGTCGCGTTTAGAGTGTTTGCTTTTGAAGCTTTCGTGTATTTCGCACGGTTATTTGTGTGAACTAGCGCGAAATATCTATGTTGTCTTAGTTGATATAGCTCTCATTAAAGAAAAAGTAATGTGCGAGAATGAAATGAAGCGATCGTTGATAGCTTAGTGGTTAAGAATCACGACCTCTCGTTCCGTTGGGTCGGAGTTCGAAACCTAGTACATTTTTTTCGGTAATTATAAGAACACAGCCATGACGAGGATACCGGTTATCCCTGGGAGTGCTCCATTAGGTTCTCAGACATGTGAAGTCCAAATCCCCACTTCGCTAGCGATGTGAACTAGGGCCTAAACTCTACTCATCACTTAATGGTAAGCCGCACCCAACAATAGGACAGTAATGGCTTCACGAAGCTTGCATCCACCTGATGTTGAGTTGTCAATGCAGCCCATTGATAGATGCCCATGATGATCCAACCTTTATTAGGGTAGTTCAATTTATAGGATACGTGAAAGGTTGGAGTACTAGAACAGATAAAGTAAGCTCATCAGTGGATTATTCTGTCAGACTCTCCAATTGTTATATTGGTGACAATTTAAGTCTTTCACAAAAGACAAAACTTTTGAATCATACAGCTTAAACAAGAAGCATTTCATGCATTATGAAGAAAATAAGTATCAAGTGATAGAGAGGTCATAGGACGAATTGACGTTTTCCGCCCTAAAACCATTATAAATAAATAAATGTAAAGATGGTAATTACCTAGCGCATCACACTCATAAGTGTCATAAGCTCATGGCTCATGGGCCTACACTAGGTTTCCCTATGTCTTGGATACTGTGTGAGCCATGGATACTCACAAAGACACAAACACTCAAAGAATATAAATTTAAATTCATCGTTCAATTTTATGCTCCGCTGGGAATCGAACCCAGGACCCTCCCAACGGCAGACCGGTATATTGACGACTGCGCTAAAAGGCCGATTAAAACTAATTCGTTCCACAAAACCATAAACCGTAGAGCAGGAAACAAGGGCAGTTTGCATGATTTATGCGCTCGGTCCTGGGTTCGCTTCGGGCAACGTCTTAGCAAATTGTTTTCTTAATGAGCTGTTAACTTGTCTATAATGATATATTCACAAATAATTATGTTTAATGACTTCAGTATTGGGTACATGGTGTATTAATAGCGGTAAATACTTGTCTAATGTATTGGTGCTACTTAGTGTTTTGTAACGCCGCCGATTGTAAAAGGCGTCGGTGGAGAGAAAAATATTCATGGCTGATACAGGTTTTTATTTGTCGGATACTATGGGTTCATACCATTTTTAGGTATATTTTTAGTTGCAATGGGTTCGGCAGCATATAAGTTGAAAATGTAAAAAAAAACCAGTCGAATCTTAACGGCCATTTTCCATGTGAGTGATAATAAGACTATTCGTTTAGAATCTCCATTTGTCCTCCGGTGGGTTGGGGTCCAAATCCCGGCACTCGCCTCTAAATTTCGAAATTTCAGAAAAAAATATGGGCGAATTAAACATTAATTATCAGTTGCTTTAAAGGTGAATTAGATCTGCATGCCTTAGAGTTCTCCGAAATGTTCTCGAAAGCATGTGAATTCCGCCAATCAATGGTCAGCGTGGCAGACTATGGCTTAACATATCTGAATTGGGACTTGGACATTAGTCCCCATTGACTATTAAAGGTTACTGATTTTTTTTCACGTAGAAATTCCTGTATTCATTTGAATGTGGCTTTCACAGTTTAAATTCTTATGGCAAGACTAAAATACTGAGATGAGTTTGAATAAGATCGCTATACTAAGTCCGAAGATACAGAGGCCATCTCTGTATAATGCACCGTCATATACTCGGGTGGTCAATTAAAATGGTTATTTTTACATTTATACGGCCACAACGTCGCGGGCGGGAATAGGGAAATTAAATAAAGGCAAATATGTTTTAATCGGTAATAATTATAAATCGTTTCCCACGCTTCAGTCAGGAGCTTTCATCACTTTAGTCTTATGACGAAAGACAGACAAACAGCGTTGGAAAATGAGTGATTTGGCTCGCATCGCATTCATCTAAAATAATCATTTGGCATGCATTCCTGGGTGACAATTTTTAAAGAACATCGTGAAAGTTTGTCGATAATATATAATAATGTCTAGTGACTTTGAAACATTTATGAACCATTAAATTATGTAACGAACGTACGAAGTGAGTGATAGTCTAGTGGTTAAGCTTGTTGACCCCGCTACTGTGGGTCGAGGTTCAAATCCCAGCGCACACCTCTGTTTATCGAAATACTGTCTGTTCAAAATTTTCCAAATTATGTGCTTTTAATGATTGATTATCACTCGATTTAACGGTGATGTAAAGGCATGTAAAGTCCGCCAATCCCCATTTGGCCAGCTTGGTGGACTATGGCCTAAACTCTCTCATAATTTCCGTGCCCAGCAGTGTGCAAATCATTGATTGATGATAGTGAAATTACGTAACAAAAGTTGCATTTGTATGTTACATATTAGTATGTGTACTGCCTACGGTATTTTTACTGTTCGCTAAAGCTCTTGAACTATGTTTGTTTCGACTTGCGAACTTCACCAGCGTCTTAGATTATGTCTCAACTCACCTCCCGAAGAGATCCGTACCTGTCAATTCTATTCCATGTTAAATATTATATTGTGGTTAAATGCAACGGTATGAAAATTCAATCATCTGATTCTCATATACTGAGTCTTCGAGTTTCGGTAGAGCTTTTACTCATAGAGAAGAAAGTTACAAACCATAATAGTGTCCATTCAAAAATATTGGTATGAAAAACGCTGAACACAGAAACGAACCGTTAAATAAGGACTAGGTGGCCAATGCATTACAAATACAAAACTTTTATAGACGGTCAGACACACAGATTAATGGCCGGGAATCTAACAGTTAGCTCAACAAGATTTTTAATACCAGTACCACGTGGTACCGGGGCCAGGCGCCATAAATACAACACTCGTCGGCGCAGGCGCAGGTAGGTACGCCTGGCAAACGAGATCGCTCCTTTTTTAAAAAATAACACCAACAGTAATCTATTTTCTACTTTGTTACTTTGACGTAGAGTCGAAGTTCCAACGGCGAGAAAAGATGTCAATACCATAATTCACTTTGAGCTTTCTCGCTTCTGAAATAAAGCTCCTTTTACGGATTGTACGTCCCAACTGTTTATGATAATGTCACGCAAATTTGAAGCGTGAGCGTTCGTGATAAGGTTCGGATTTGTTTGGGTGGTTTGAAGTTTTTTCTGGTCATACCAGATTTTGGTGTTCTTTTGGTTATTTTTTGTGACAACCTGGACGCGCTACGGTGGGTGTTTTGCGGGGTCATCGAGGATAATAACTGTAAATTATCGTCTTTCGCTTTATTGAAATTTGCCGGACGCCATCTAATGGTAACATTTTAGTGCACGAGGCCGTGTCAATAAGTTATAGAGCAGTCATAGTATGATTCATAAAAATAGTGTTTCATGTAAGGAGGGAATAAAGCCCGTAGAAGGAATTCGTTCAGTAGTTATGCGGGATTGAGTGGCGAACATCTACGCAGCCATCATCACAAACTTTCCCATTTACATTATTATAACGATGTTGTACTATCAAACATTTGGCTTGTTTGGATTCTGCTTATAAAATAAACATTGATATACCTAATTATATAAGCCGGCAACATAAAAAATTCTAGTTGTAATATAAAAAATCACTAATCTTATCATTAATCCTCACATTTCATTGCCTCGGTTTTATAATTTCGTTTTCATGTCTACTTTTTCCTTGTTTATTTGTTGTACATTTTGCAATCGATCTTAAACTATCTTCCCAATGAGCTAAATTACTTAAAACTTTAAATCCACCTTTGAACAGGACGGAATGCAATGTTAAGTGTGATATAGTTTGTTTTACAAACTTTTTTTATTTTTTATTATAATTTACCTATATTGATTAGTGCTTGTGGTTAAGAATAACGAACGCGTCGCGGGGTCGCGTTGTTGGTCGCGGTTCGAATCTTAACACGTACATACCTCTAATTTTTCGTAATTATATGCGTATTACAGACTACCCGTATGGCGCCGTGGTCAATGTGCGATATGCCGTTCGGGGGGTCCTGGGTTCGATTACCAGCGGGGCAGAAATTTGAATGATGAATTTAATGAATGATGAATGATGTCCATGGCACCCCCGACACAGGTTAAATCCTACTGTGGTACTATGAGTGTGAAACGTTATTTATTTATTACAACTTAATTATCACTTGCTTTAACGGTGAAGCAAAAAGTTGCAATGAAAGGCACGGCATAACTACGAGTTCATAATGTTGTGGACTGTGATCTGAACCATCTCATCACTGAAAGGACACTTGTGCCCAGCATTGGTATAATAATGGGTCTATAATGATGGTGATTTATTATAAATCGGGACGTAGTTCTCAGGAGCATCAACGCATTCACGCATAAGCATTAGTGAGGTATTCGAACATCTTTTGAAATCGATTTCCATCGAATATCTCCCGGAGTTGAAACAAATGACTCAAAATCGTATTTGTAGTAGTTATTTCGGTAACATTTGGTTTTGAGGCGCTCAATCAATCCAGCGACTTCAAAGTCGTGGCTTACATCACGCCAATCACCGTCACTCATAACAATGCGAGGATTGAGATCCCATCAGTACCATCTAGATTCGTGGCGATCCTCCACGGTCCATTTTACATAGAAAAGAATTAAAAAAAAAAACGAATTGTTTGTTTGTGTCAATGCCCATGCCTGAGAGTTCTCCATGATGTTCTCAGAGGCTTGTCCGCAGTTGACCAGCGTGGTGTACTGTGGCCCAATACATGAAAGTTGACCCATGCCCATATTAGTGGGACTGTAACGGGTTGATGAAAGTGATGGTAAGGCCACCTGATGGTAAGTGATCACTGTCGCCTGGACACATGCATTATTGGAGGAGGCGACTATGCGTCCACGCAAAGTGTCAAAGCGCGGATTGATGGAATTCACATGCATTTGAGAACCTTTTGAAAAACTCAGGCATTCAGGATTCCTCTTGATGTTTTCGTACACCGTTAAAGCAAGTGATATTTAGTTCCTAATACGCACGTTATTATTACTCCTAGCGATGTTTTTCCTTCTCTACCAATGCAAGTGGCAATTAATTTCTTACAATTTGATACTAGCAAAAAAAGGTGCGTGGTCAGAATGTCGAGATTCTTAACCACTAGGCAATCACTACGCTTTAACTAAGTTGGATTGATAAAAAGATATTGGATTACCCGCAGTAGAATTACAAAACGTGCTAGACTACGCGATACAAAACAAACACGCAGAACAAACTCAGAAGTCCAATCGTTTGACTGTCATTTGTACTGCTATAGGCAATCGTGATCCTCAATCAACGGTAGACGAGGAGAGCAACGTTATTTACATAGGTGTGAGCGGCACAGGTATATCACTGTGAGCGTCGTGTTGGTGCTAATGAGACGGGAGGGATTCTAATTGCGTGTGAACATACAAACTACGTGATAATACCTATTCTGTAGTTCTTTATACGGGTTATAATAAAATCTTTTAGAATGTGTGTGGTCGTGTTTAGGACTTAGGTAGCATTTTATTAGCCTTATTTGTAGCGTCGTAAAAAATATACGTGATTTGCATTGGGCTCCTGATGCTCTTCCGATGATATGACATGATTCTGATGATAAATTAGTGGAGTGAGAAACATGTCAGTCCACTTATTCGGTTGTTGTCGAGTGGCAACCTATGAGGATCTTGAGGATGAGGCCTAAAGGTACATCCACACCGTAATTGCTTTTGGAGCAACCTGTAACTTTTGTGACAAGTTGTTACTAACAACGAACAACTTTTTGTTATCGGACATTGCCCACTACACTTGGTAACGTCGCGCCTCAAAAGTAACAGCGGTGTGAATGCACCTTTAAAGAAGTATTTTTATTTCGAAGGTAGTTTTAACTAGCGCCGAATTTCTGTCTAGGCGGTTTTATGAAGAAGGCTCGCCTTCGGCACCACCACCACTTATTTCTGCCGTATGGCAGCGGTGTGAGCACTGTTTTATTTCGGTTTCAAGTATGTGTAAAGTAAGTTATACTCAAGTGCCCAGCCGCGGGACATATGAGTGGGACTTTTCTATTTTCCTCTGAAGTATTTGAAAAAATTGTAGTATGAACACAATTATTACTGCATATATTTTTATTCCCGTACAATAATTATTAACACTATATTTGTTATTATATTCATCAACAATCCCACGCGATTAAATCCACCAAAACTTACTATCCGGCGCGAATGCTTGCCCAGTGACGTCACTTCCACTATTTATCTTTCGAAACGATGTTCGTGACCAAAACCGGGGTTGCCAAAAAAAATAAAGAAAAGAAGAAGGCGATCGGCCGTCCGTTCTGAGAAGTCGACTTGTTAGTATCACCATTTATTACACCACGGGCAACATTGGCCAGATATTAATGTTGCCAGATTGAAAAGTCAATTCGCTTTTCTTAACAAAAAATCACGCAGGTAGGTTTTAAATGGCAAATTGTTGCTTTCTAAAAATAAAAATAGTTATTTTCGTTAAATTTAATGTCAACTTTTTTTAAATACTGTCAATGAATGGACACTAGACATTCCTGTTTCAGTTTAATAATAGTTTAGATAAACTAACGAATTCCTTAAAATATCTTATTAAACACAAGCTCATGATAAAACCTCTTTCAGCCTAGTAAGCCAAGTACCTAGGTAAGATAAATTCAAAAACATCATTATAGTGCAAGGCGTTGAGCCTTCTGTAAATCGCAAAGGAATTGCCTTGGTTAAGCGAGCGCCGAGACATGCAGGTTTCAGCGCTTCGTGCGCGAGTCAAGTCGATCCTGGTTATCGATATCGATAAGCCATCTAAGCTAGGCTTAAATCTTTGGCGAACTAACGTCTCCACCAATCCTCTCTGGACCAGTTCATGTATTATTAAACCGCTCCAAAGACCAGCAAAATACAGTTCCAGTCACCTCAGAAGTGCATCACCCATGCATTTCATATGTTACAGGTACATTCCCACTATTTAAGTATTGTGTCTGTTTGAAGGTCAATAAATGTGTGTACTACGATTCATTGGCTATGTATATGTTTCTTTAAGGTAAAAAAGTAGCAAACGAGCCTAGTGAAAGCGAGTAAAATAGGTAATGCTACATGGTCTTCGCAACCCATGCACTTCCACATTCAACCTTCAATCGGGCTGAAGTCCTGTATGAGATTGAAAATAAAAGGGTTGATACCACTGTAGTGTAGTCTGCCTAATTTCACCCGTTAAACCGAAACACAGGAGTCCACACACTGCTGCTAAACGGCAGGAATAAGTGTAGCGGCAATGCCGGCCCAGTCGAAACCATCGAGATATATCAGTGAATTGACACTATAACCGCTTTATGCTGAATAATCCGTTATATTGTTATACATAATAGCCAACAAACGAGCGGCAACCGCTCATTAGCAAACAAAAATATAAACAAACAAACATTTGTGGACATTAAGCTGACAAATATTGAAACGGATTTAAACGGTACATGCATTCCCGTGAGCAATAATTGCTGTTGACAATATTGACATAGACAGAATAATTTTACAAATAAATGCAAAACAAAAATGCGTTTAAAATGTTATGTGATTTTATCTGGACGTATTTTGAAGCGACCGGTTTAAATCCGTCCGACATCGTTTCAGGATAAAAATGTGTGGAAATACTGCACACGAGCCTTTACTGGCAACTTTCTTTTGATAAAATTTATTTCAGTTGACAATATTGACATAGGCATCATAATTTTACAAAATATAGGAGGTTAAAACCGTTAAAAATGATACGTGATTTTATCCGGACGTATTTCGAAGCGGCCGGTTAAAACTCATTAGCCATCATTTCCGGATAACTGTATTTGTCGTGTTGGAAATACGTAAAGAATATTATTTAATGGACTTAAATAGCATGAATAATTGTACAAATAAATTCTTGGTTAAAATCCTGTTAAAATGTGAATTTACCAGGGCACAATTTAAGCGGCTCGTTGTATCAAAAGTATACATTTATCAGTAGCTTAACAGCACCTAACATAAAATTTCGCCAACAGGCATTAAATTCAGCCTTTGTAATCCCTTAGGTTCACAATTAAGTGTAAATAAATAAATACAATATCTAAATCATTTCCGGGTAGCTGCTAAATTTGGATCGATTAGGAAATACCCTATAACGATCTTTTTCCAGCGACTTTAACCTGAAATATGATTCTGTGTTAATTCAGTTACGTAATATGATAATAACAATTTATTCAGCTTTAAAGAGTACGATGAAAATACACCAAAGTTAAAAAAAACTGATAATCATGTGACAATAAATGAAATTCATATTTGTTAGGCAACTTTACAAACGCTTATCGTAAATCCGAATAAAAGATCATTTAAAGAATCTCTTCTTGAGGGCCACTTGACATATTATCTTTTCTTGGTATTTCTTTCTGTAAAAGGCGTTGGCTTCAAAGCGCCGATTACTACTCAGACCAACTTACAAGAGAAACGAGAGTATGCTCGTAAGTCTCTCACACAGTCTCACAGTATGGTTGGCTGAGAATTAGCTTTGAAAATGTGTAGTATCAAAACGTTCTTAGCTACTTGAAGAATTGTAATGATACTTGTAAACTATTGGGCATTGCTAATTCGTTTCCTCTTCTAATCTTTAAGTAGTAAACTAAGTAAGCTTTAAAGGAGGAACGACCTATAAGCTACCTGATATTAAGTGGCCGCTTCAGTCCAAGAACATCAACATACAATACATAGTAAAGAAGTCCTACTATTCATTTCTGTCACGAACATACGTAATATCGAAAAATTAATGCATACATGGATTCGAGATGGAACCTACCGGAGCGGTAGGGCGATTTGAAATCACTGGATTATCGCTGCTTCCATTCTTCCATCACATGAGTAATACTTGAGGTTTTTTCCCGCTGGCTGTTTTCTGTCGGTCAAACGCACCGAGCCGTGGAGGGTGCTCGAAATCGATGAACACGCGTTTATTGCATGACGTTCGCCGAGTGTATGTATGTTTTTGATGGTGGTAGTCTTGTTTCGAAGGCTCAACCGCGGCGGCTGCTTCTATTTCTGCCGTAAATCAGCAGTGTGAGAACTGCTGTGTTTCGGTTTGAAGGGTGTGGTTAGGCAAAAGACACTGGACAGGAGACATTCCAACGGAGTCTTCAGGAGTAGCAACGCCTCAGATAAAACTTCTGTTCGGTTCGGTGACTTGCATGCTTGTTTGCTATTCCGTAAAAGTTTGATAATGTTTTTTTTAATAAAATTCGTATTATTTCCTAAATACGATACTACGGTTATAGTTAAGCATCTAGACAATATTCTTATTCTTGTTAATAATATTACTATTAATATTAGTATGAGCAAGATAGTTAGTTGTTTTTATAGTAATGCACTACTTGTCAAAATCCAATCTGTATTTGTACTTCACTTTTGTACCTGGTTATCGCGTTTGATATCGAGAATATAAATATTTTGAATCGTGAAATAATTTTTAATTCCCACTACATCATGTTCAACTTATACGACCGAATCAATTTATTCCGCTTCGTAAAAGTTTAAAAACATAAACCTCATTCACATTTTAATAACATTACAAGCTGATTCCTGCGGTTTCGTTTGCGTTTATTGTTAATTTAATTTTTATTGAATTTTATTTTTTTATGTACATATTCTTTTGCACTCTAACTCTAAAGTAAAGGTGAAGAATGAAAGTAAACAATAGTCTGTTCGGTTCTAGGCTTTAAGGATTCGTCATCATTATCATCACTACTGAGTACGAGTCTCCTCCCTGAGATGCGAGGGTGTGGGCCGTAGTCCATCACGCTGGCACTAGTACTGTACATTAGCAGAGTTGACATGCCTTTTGAGAACATTATGGGGAATTCAGGCACACTTGTTTCCACACGATGTTTGCCTTCACCGTTAAAACAAGTGATTATAAATTTGAACTTAGACCCACCGTATTGGAAGTCGAGATTTAACCACAACAATATCACTCACTTTAAGAATAGCTCTTGTCTAATTTGATGCATTTGTCTACAGTTTTTTTTACATAATTTATAAATATCAAGTCTTTTAAAATCTCGTTTTGATTCCACCTTCGAAACATTCCCTACATTCGTCACTTCGCTATAATACCACAATGCACAAACTCATACCGCTTACAATCTTATTATTATGTATTTCGAGCTACAAGAAAAATATTTTAATCTTCATTTTATTGTCTCGCGCACCTTGCGCTCGTATCCAGTTTGCGAAATAAAGTGTGAATGTTGAACACGCCTGTGCTTTTACTTCGTTTTTGAGCAAATAACATGCGATACTTTTCGCAATACTTAGGAAGCGACATAGAGCTGCTTTTTGTTATGAGATTTCTCATTAAATGCAAAGAGAACGTAACGAGATCGCTTGATAATAGCGTCTTGGTTAAAATCAACGTGGTTTTGTTATGAATATCAGTTTGTTTTTTTTTGTTGAAGGAGTAGTAAACGAAGCGGATTGTCTGATGGTAAGTGACTGCAGTCCATGGTCTTAAATATTCAACCTCAAATGTCGTACGTGGATGCTTTGCTACTGCTGAGCACTAAGTTGGAACGCGTCCTGTCCAGTGTATGCTGTAAAACCACACCCTTCAAAACGAAACACGACAGTGCTCATACTGCTGCTTTACGGCAGAAATAGGTCCGGCGGTGGTGCCCTCGTAATTGCGCGACAGTACTACTAACATTTTAGATAATTATCGCAATATAATTCATCATACTTATTTGCATTTTTATGAAGTTTCTAAATGCGGTCAATTGTGAATTCATCATCATCAACCCATTCCCACTGCTGGGCACGGGTCTTCGCTCAGAGATGAGAGAGTATAGGCCATAGTCTACCACGCTGGCCAAGTGCGGATTGGTGGACTTCACATGCCTTTGAGAACGTTATGGAGAACTCTCAGGCATGCAGGT